>JAAGNO010003998.1:0-19144 GCA_033439905.1 Ceryle rudis | reverse complement strand
AGGTTTAGATTAGATATTAGGAAGAAATTCTTCACTGAGAGAGTGGTGAGGCACTGGAACAGGCTGCCCAGGGAGGTGGTGGAGTCATCATCCCTGGAGGTGTTTAAAAAACTAGTAGATGTAGCACTTGAGGCTATGGTCTAATGGATAGAGAGAGTTGTTAGGATGAAGGTTGGACTTGATGATTCTAGAGGTCCTTTCCAACCCTTATGATTCTATGAAGAAAAGATTTTGGGAGTCACGATCGTAAGCAGAGAGCAATGCCTGCATGCAGCCCCAGGTGAAGCCCTTAAGTTTTTAGAGAGGATGTGTCTGTTGTCTGGTTGAAGGCTTCACAGTTCCCAGTGCTAGAATATGGATTTGGATTTTGCTCTAGCAGGAAGATTCCTAAAATGAGCTGTTACACCACCTGGCTTCAGGAACATTGGTCATTCTTCATGTGCCTGGCCTTTACTATTTCCCTGAGATGAAAAATGACAAAATTTTCAGTGGTTATCAAACTAATACTGGTATGCAACATAAAGAAAAGTTTTTCCAGTTGGCTGAAATGACCTTTTGATTTAGGGCTAAGGATAGCTGCCCATTTTCTAAGCATGGTAAAAAGGTCATTAGCCAAGAGTCCAGTCCACAAAAATCAAAGCAGCAGGGGAGTAACTTGCATTAGACCATGAAATAGATTCTGAAGTGCCATCAATAAGATCCACACCCTTTTTTCCCCTATTTTTTTTTGACTGGATCATAGTAATAAAATCAGCATATAAAATTGCGTGCCTGGTTTCTGACATGCTGTAAATTGATTTGATTCACCAGGGTCTTACATGTATCTGAACTGACAGGAGTCCAAAATGCTTTACGCGTAATAAAGCCATTTGTATCATAACACAGCCTGTGTTCCCATAGCCTGTGTTATTTTTCTGGGCCACCTGTGTTGTTGAAGGTATTTGGACTTTTATTGTTTTGGCTGGGGTTTTTTTTGTGGTTGGTTGCTTGGTTGGTTTGGTTTTGTTTTGATTTGGGTTTTGGTTTGTTTGTTTGGTTTTTTTTCCTGAGATACTTTGTGCTTCGGTGGCTAATGAAAAATGTAATTAACTGACATGACAAGCAGCAACTAAATGAAGCAGCAAAATGAAATGTCAGTCAAAATAAAAAACAGTGGAGTGGAGTTATGGAGTGGCAGTATCCTTACTACGACTAAGGTTTGAACTGAATTTTCATTATATTGATGATTGGTAACAAAACTTTCAGGACACAAAAGGGAACCTTTGCAATCCCAGCACTCAGATAAGTAGGCAAAATCCTCTTGCAAGTAGTGAAGATGCTCCGTCAGATGCTACCAAGATGAAAGAAGCACAAGTGCTTAAGGAAATTTTCAAGTTCTGTTTAGGTCAAAGATAGTATTCTGGATGTGATGTAATTCTTATTCAGTAGCCATGTGCTATGGCTGGCATATGAAATGTTGGAACATTTTTAAATAAGCACAATGAACAGCAAGGTTGAGTTTAATGCTGGGAAAGATTTTGGGGGGGGCTCTTCCAAAAGAAGTATTAGACTTAGTGAAGCTCTTGCAAGTTGTAGGAGCCTAAAAATTTTTGCACTGTTACCCTAACCACAGCACTCTTTCAGTACTTAATATAGCATTGTGTATCTATAGATTTTTTTTTTTTTCCAGATGTTTTCAGCACCTTTTTGTTAGTATCTGACTGCACATGATTTGGTCAGTTTGTGTCCTTTTCACAGAAACACAGAATGTTAGGGGTTGGCAGGGACCCCTGGAGATCATTGAGTCCAACGCCCCCTGCCAGAGCAGGACAAAACTAGAGCAGATCACTCAGAAATGCATCCTCACAGGTCTTGAAAGTCTGCAGAGAAGAGATGTTAAAGTGCAGAACAAATCTGAAACAAATATTGCGATTGCTTGTATCTTGTATTCCATTCATAAGCATGTGTGACTGAGGAACAAAGAACCAGGACCCATCATATTTTTCCAGCAGGTTTGGGAACCACACGGTGCCATATGTGGTTCTATGTCTTTTCAATTATTATCTACAAACTGTCGTATAATGTAATAAATATTCATACAACTTCCATAGCTGATTATTATTGTAATCAGGAAGAAATCTTCCTTCAGCACTGAAGTCATAATGTTTTCTATTGTAGCACTAAATTACTAGAATTTAAATTATTTTGCACTTGTTAGAGAAAGGATTGCAGCTTTAATATGCAGTAGGTTGAAGGTCTAATGGTGAGTTGGAAGAAATTCCAGAGCAATGACTTTATGATGAGAGTTTTTACCTCCGCAGAACATCATCACTAAGGTGATAATGCTTATCAATACATTTTCATCAAAGCCAGTAGAACAATCGCCTAATAAGCAATGCTTGCTAGAGATATATGTCATAGTAAAGTACTTCATAATTTCATCATTAATCCAGTTCCTTATCATTCTTTGATAATTCAGATTCAGATATACAAAGGTATCTAAGCATTTGTATTTAATTCAGTGGGACTTAGGTGCGTAAGACGTTATCTGTGAGTATCTAGAACTTGTCCTCTTGGAGCTTTGTTCTCCTGGTAGAAGAAAAGTGAGGAAGCCATTCCTTCCCTGTGGGAGATGGGGGAGAATAAATGTGTTAGAGATCATAAAGGTGCTCAAAGGCTGTAGAGGTCGAGCGGTATTCAAGGTGCAGAAATAAAATTAATAAGCTGATTAATGAGAAGTGATGTCTTGGTTGCAACTATTCAGTACAACTTGGAATAGGTTTTTGATTTGGACCGTGGGATCACTGTAGTATTTCTGGAGCTTATGCTCACTTGGAAGCTTTCCCTACCCATGTACTTCCCCAACAAAAGCTTGATAGAAAATTTGGTTTTCAGGATAGAGGTGTTCAGGAGCCTCTTTGAAGTTACTAGCTGCATGCATTTTGGAGCCAAACATTTAATGTATTTTCTCCCACTTAACTAAAAAAATCTGGGAATAATTGCTACATTTGGTGGCCACATCAGTCTCTCATTTTTTCCTGTAGCCAAAGCAGCACTGCTGAAAGATGTATGCAGCCTTTCATACTCCATCTAATCAGGAATGTTTCCACTTGCTTTTGATAATTTTGTCACCCTTGATAGTGGTGATGACATTTTTTTGGAGATATGCCCCTTGATTAGGTCCATTTGGACCCATTATCAAGGTCTGAGGGGTTATCCAACCTCTTTCCTTCTTGTTTTATTCCCCTGTTAAATATTAGCCATCTGGCTTGGTAGAAGCTGCATCCTAACAGCTTTGCATAACTGTGCCAAATTTTGGTTCCCATGGAAACTGTTTTAAGAGTGCTTAAAAATTTGAGAGGTGTACCATTTGCTATCTAAAATGGGTCATATTTCCTTTTTCTTTAGTCTTTCTATTTACTTTCTTTTTATTACTGGTTAGTGTTGCCACCTGTCCTGAAGAAGAGGAGACTCATGAGTTTTGGACATCATTCTTGTATCTTAATTTCCCATTTTCTGTGTTGTGAAGAACAACTCTCAAAGGTTTTAAAGCTGTTTTAATGCATTATTTAAAAGCCAGCAAGGAAACTGCACACATTAATAGCAGAAGAATAGCAACTTCAAAAATGTGTAGTTTTAAGTTTTTTAAAGGGGATTTTGGAAAATGTTAAAAATGTTTTCACCATTGGTGATTAGATAGGCTTATTAAATATGAAAGGAATTTTTCAGATGTATCCCAAAATATGTGCAGTGTCTATAAATTTATGGTACTTAAAGGAGTTATGTAAGCCCATTTTCACACAAAAGTTTTAAAAGCTGTTCAGCTTTGCAAGGTGTTACCTAGAAGTTCCACAGAAGAATTAAATCTTTGTTTTCATTCACAGGACACTGATCTGCTGCATTTGTTAAATATTTTCTAGAAAGAGATTAAATGTCATAGTTGCTGATGTCTACTCAACCATTGCACTAAACCAATGCACCACTTAATAATCCCACCCTAGATTCCACTGACACAGCCACAGGTTTGGGACTAAAAAACCAGGTAAATGTTCAGAGGTGTCTTTTGTTCATGAAGAGAGTAAAGATTCTGAAATTTTCTGTGTTTATATGTTGCCATAAGATGCTATTTGTGGTATGCCATAAAAATATCATCTGTCTCCTACTGTCTGTTGATGTGTTTTCTGTGAATTATTTACATATAGTCTTATTTACATGTAGGCTTCAGAGAGGACTCTATGAAGATCAGGACAGCAGATGTAGCTTCTCATTACAATATCTGTATTTGGACTTAATATCAAAAGATTTAATATATATTCCTAACCAACATTACAGATGTTACTCACTGATAAAACAAAGGTTTGCTCAAGGTGCTTAATGAGCAGAATACTAATATCCAGACCATTGGCTTACCTTATTTATTCCCATAGAATCCTTTTTTTCAGAAAAGCAGTTAATTGGGGCATTGAATTAGAGCCCAATTAAAAGGTGCTATGGGGCTTATGTATGTGCTTAAATATTTTCCTGAACACTAGCGAACTTAGGAATCATGAACCTTTTGCTAAAGCTCCAATTCTTTAAGCAATCTGTGTTTATCTACTACTTCTCATTAAGAATGCAACATGGGTAATCATAGAATCATAGAGTGGTAGGGGTTGGAAGGGACCGTTGGAGACTGAATCCAACCCCCCTGCCAGTGCAGGATCACCCAGGCCAGGCCACACCAGAACAGATCCAGATGGTTCTTGACAGTCTCCAGAGAAGGAGACTCCACAACCTCTCTGGGCAGCCTGTTCCAGGGCTCTCTCACTCTCACAGTGAAGAAGTTTTTCCTCATGTTGAGGTGGAACTTCCGAACTTCTTGTGTTTCACCTTGCTACCATTAACTTGTCATCCTATCACAGAGCACCACTGGAAAGAGCCTGGCCCCTTCTACTTGACACCCACCCTTCAGATATTTGTAAACATTAATAAGATCCCATATATGCCTAATGATAGGCATATAGGCTTTGTAAAGATTTCAAAAGCTGATTTTTCTCTCTGCTTTAGTTAGAAAAAAAGTTTTAAAAGATCCAAAGAACTGTTCTATATTTCTCTGTTCTGACTGTAGCATCCTTCAATAAGATTCTGAGGTTTTCTCTAAAAATCCTCTCCCTTCTCTCTTGCATAATTTCTTTTACAACCAAACTTCTCTCTTCTCTTTTGCCATAAAATGACTGAGAAATCTGCCTATTATCAACCTTAGTTTATGGAGAGGTTCTGAGACCAGCTTCACCATAGTTGCATTTCCCCTCAAGCCAGTAGCATTTAATTCACTTTTCTAAAATATCAGAATTTAAACATGCTTTACCCTGGGCTCTTTCTTGAGAGTTTTAGCCCTTAAATAAATGATCATAGAAATGGAAAGATATTCTATTGTTTAGGTTACCAATAGAAAGGTAGAAGACAAGGCAGTCAGGATATAAGCTCAAAATGGAGTTTGCATGTTGAAACAGAGAGTCTCTGATCTTGAACAAAATAAGTTATACTAGGATTTCTTTAATCATCAAATTGGTACATCAAACTAAAGGTCAACAACTGTTATTTAATCTGTTGTGAAGTCAGGGTTTGCTATTAATCTGAAGGGCAGCGCAATATAATTAATTATTAACCTTTAAAAAAAATGTGTAAACAGAGAAAAATAATATAATTCCAACAACCCCTGAGTAAAAATAGGGATTTTCGTGACCACCACAAATTGCTAAGAATACTTCAGTCTGAGCAGAATGTAAAATCAAATATTTTTCAACACATTTGGCAACAGGGACAAAAAATATGTGAAATTGTTTATTAGGCGACTGATACAGATCCCTTGGAAAGATCCCACTAACTTTGTGGAGCTTTATATCAGACTCTATATATGTCTAATTAAATGAATCAGACAGAAACTCTTTAATAACAGGTGCAAACAATTAAATAATTACTCAGGCTGTTGTGTAAAAGAAGATATAAATAAGGTACAGCCTGACTCTTTGCAGTTTTACTGAGGAAAAGAATGAGAAAGCAATGGATCTTTAGAAATGCAGTATATGCCCTTTTAAACTGAGAGGAGAACATATGTCAATACTGCTTCATATGTTAATGAACTGACCTAGGGCAGAAGAGGTCTCAGGGTCCAAGAGGAACGCTAGATGCACAGCTTGTACTTCTGCATCTTTTCTACCATGACATATTGAAATTCCAAGCAGGTCTTATATGGCTGTTCAAGTTTAGCATGAAGAGAGGAAAAAAAGAAGCACAATAAAGTCCTAAAATAATGAAAAAAAAATTCTCACTAAAAGTACAGGATGAACAAGTGTAGGAAGAAAACTGCAGTTGGTGAACTTCAGTCATGTGTTAAGGTTTGTTATGTAGTCTGGTGTGTATCACTAGACTGTATCATCTCTGAGCTGAAGTGCCCAAGAGCACAGAGCAGCATCTATATGAAAATGCTAATTGATGGACAAGTTATATGGCAAAACCCAGCAGTATGCAGCTGAAAAAATTGAAAATATTTCATTCTAAATTTAAATAACAGTTTATGGACTTTATAGAGGCTTTCCTATGCTGCAGCAGTAGCTGCATAAAAAAAAAAAAAGAAAAACAAAAAAAAGAAAAACAGTTGAAAAGAACCCCCAAAAGCAGTTGATATGAAAATAGTTGATAAATTCTTGATAATATAAAAATGCACAGGAAGATCACCCAAGTGCGGAAAGGAAATTAAGAATTAAAGTTGGTGGGGGAGAGAAAAAACAAAGCTACAGCATATTTTTTAATAACAAAAATATCTTCAGGAAGCTTCCTTCCAACTGACTGCTGTTCTCAACAATTCTTGTCCTTATGTGCTGTTTTGATACAACAATCAATACCCAGCACATGGTAGTAGTCATATTGTACAGCACAGGTTCCCTTCACTGTGTATTAAGGTATATATTCCTAATGATAAGGCCAGTCTTTCTGGACTATAGAGACCTTTGTGTTCCACTACCAAAAAGAAAATTGGTCATATAACAACATCATTAATGTATGGGGCCAATAGGTTAGCACTGTGGAAAGTATGTCCTGAGCAATATGCATGAGATGCCTGTCTGTAACACAAGAATAGTAAAGCTGCCTGACTGTGTTTCAACTTCAGTGACAATCACTGAATTTCCAAAGCAACACAAGTATCTGATCTGATTCAGGCTCTGCTTGTAGGAATCAAAGGAGTTCCTAAGTTATTAGTATATGGGTGGGATAGCACTTCAGGTTGTGGGCAGTTTCTTCTCAGTTTTTAGCAGAGAAACTTTCACAAAACTGTTCAATTTTTACTAAAATGATCAGTCATTCCAACTCAGCTGTGTGCTGTACCATGGAGGGGGAACTAGGATACAGGGAATGAAGACTTCATTCCTCCCCATGGGCACCACACAGACCAGTACTCTCCTAATTTACTGCAGTGGAAGAGGCATGCAAGGTGAGCCTGTGTGACAAATAGAAATCTGACTGTTCTTGAGCTGTCTCCATTGACTTCTGGAAAGTGAAGACCGATTTACACAACATGCCTTCTCCTTTCTGTATCAGCCTTAACAAGACTCCAGTGCAAAGGTAGCCCACTGCTCTCAAGATGGCTGTGGTGATTGTGGTACTGTGAAGTGAAAAGCACCTTTCATAAAGACTAAAGGCTGGTGGAACCTGGCAGGATGCTTTGTGCCAAGAGAGTAATAGAATATATCACTGAAGCCAGCTGCTGGACATGTTGGGTATTTACTATCAGGGTTCACAACCAAGCCTGAAAAGACTTGCAAAGGTTTAACTTTGCAGAATGCCTTATCCTGGTGTTGGCATGGACTGGACTTTTAAATGAATGTAATTCTTTGAATGATCAGGGCCTTAATTCCCAACAGATTAAGCTGCTGCTAGAGGAAGCAAGTGTGTTGTATTCAGAGATTAAGATTCAGAAGGTGCCATGCCAACAGGGGAGGAAAAATAAAGAGATTCAGAGCTCCTTAAAATGTCTTCTCTTCCCATTTGAAGCACGCTTCATCCCATTTGTATTTGGATGTATTTTACACAAATGCAGATCTGGCCAACAAAACGGATTTCAATATGTACAAGATATGCATCAGAGCTTTAACCCATTTGTGATGTATAAGTGCTGTAAATATACCAGCATATTTACCTCCCACACATCTTTTTTCATTTATACATTTCACATAATTATCATAATTGTAGCACTTAAAGATATCCTTTAAGAGTAGTAAGTTTTCTCATTTAAAGTACCATTCCCTTGTAGGGATAGTCATAAACATAATTTAGAAGAAAATGCTGGAAAATGTTATTATTCTATAGAAAAATAATGGATTATCATACTTCAATTACATAATTGTGAGCCCAAGTGTATAACAAATAGTGTGGCATAAATTGTGGGTAGAAACCACTTCCAAATGAAAAATGACCACTCATGAACAGTGTATCTAATGCTCATCTGCCCTACCAATCCCTATGGAATAGATGGACAGGAAAGAATTAAGTAGTTGCAGTAGCTGCTTTGAATTCAAAAGATAAAAAGGAAGGCTGAAAATGAGATAGAAGATAAAATCTGAAATGTGATGAAAATACGAAAGTATTTGTCCAAGTTATATTCTTCTGATGACTTGGCTGTGGCATAAATGCTCTCTTAGGGCGATGGTGGATATTGCTGTAGTGGACAATTATAAATAAAGTTGAAACTACTTAGTAGTGCCTAAGTCAGGGTAAGGAAGTTATTTAAATAAATAAATACATTTGAAATTTAAATAAAGTAACAGCTTTTTATGCTAAAGAAAGATTTTAATGAAAGCCTTTTCTGAGTAGATTCTTCAGTGAGCACCAGCAAGGTGATTCCATGTGGTCCAAATATGGTTTTCAATTTTTTTCTTTACAGAGACATCCAGTTAACAAAAATCCAAAAGGAAAGTGCCCTACTTGTCAGTCCTGCCTTAGAATGGAAAATTAAGTAAGTAGAAGTACCCTCTTCCATTATCACTCTGTGTACCCTGTCAGACACATTTTTCTTTGGGAGTGTGCCTGATGACATGAAGATGGCTCTCTAGAATAGGGCACAAGGATGCTTTAGATACTGTAAAAATAGGAATGAACAGCTTAATTCCCAGGCATAAATTTCATATGGACCTTAACTAGGGAGCTCTGCTTGTAATGATAGGAATGGAAGAAAGCTCAGATTCCTGTCCATAGGAAAATATTGATCCCAGGTGAGTGCCCAGACAATTGAGTCTTCTGTGCCAGCTGGACAATGCCAGTAATGGCCATTTCCCAAAAAGTGATTCAGTCATCTGCCAAGGTTCATACTGTCTCCCTGTGGGGCCAGCCAACTTTTGCACCTGATCACCACATGGTAGTACTGGAATTGATAAAGCTAATGGTAGTCAGCTGCCCACAGATGGTTGTCATATTCCATACTTTGTTAAATTCAATTCCTAAAGGTTAAATCCATAAGCCTTCTATAGCAGTATCTTGAAACTAGAAAGAGTTTGACAGAGTTCCTCATATATCAATTGTCTATGCTGAAGGAATCACAGTTAAACATAAGCAAAAAGAATTACAAAAATTAACATTTTCTTTAACTTTTTATCATATTAGATAAAGGAATTCTGGTTACAAGATATCATTGAAACTTGTAGCTTCCTCAGGACTATGAAAAAAAAATATATCTACAAAGGGCAGATCTGTACAAACCAATTTTGAATACTGATTCTCACCTGGATTAATTTCAGAACCTTGTGAAATAGCAAATTTAGCATGTTTAAACAGGCAGGGTTGTAAAATGAGTCAGCTTTATTTCTAACTGGATATAAGCTTGAAATTCCTGTAAAATCAAGAGTGTGATGGGAAGGTGTCTTTACGTGGTTTCATGTACTATTGTCCACATGGTGGATTTTTATTAGTGATGTCAAAATAGTTTAGGACATTCCAGGTTTTCAGATGAGAGCAATCAACAGAAAATACTGGCACAATCTAGGAATGGTACTTTCAAAATACATGTCCTGTTTCACAATTTTTTAGCTGAAAGATATGGTGACACTAAAGTAAAATCTTGTATACTATTTTGATATTTTGAAGCCTGGGAGCAGGCTAAAGGAAAAAAATAGTGAGTTTTTTAACCTTATTGTTTTCTTGCTGGTCAAAGACATTGACTTCTGAAGTGCTGTTCAAGAGAATGTTTGTATTGTCAGGTGTGAGGGACTGTGTTTGCTGTGGCATGAGCTTTTACATCATTGCCACTGAAACCATGTCAGTTATACAAGGAGTTTTTATAAGCCCTTAAAGAAAAGAATCCCTTTCTAAATTTTAAGTGAGAGTTCAATTTATGTGCCAGATAGGAGAAAAAATATTAACCTTTCAGTGTCTTTATTCTGCTGTAAGCTGTGTTTAACTGATTGTCTCATTGCATTGTTCTGTTAGTAGCTGGCAGTCTCTTGCTCTTGTACCAAGCTGAAGTAAGGAAGAATTTAAGCCTGAATTTGTCTGACCAACCTACTAGTGCTTGTTTGAGCCTCTTGTGTACAACTGACATCAGCTAAGGTAATCTCTCTAATGTGATGGAAATTACTTTACCTGACAAAATCTGCTTTTGGCAAGGTTATCAGAATGAGAAGAGAGTGAATGTGGAAATATTAATAGAAGCTGAAAATGTATGTCTCTAAATAGTTAAAGGAACCCGTGCTGTAAAGAAGAATGAAAAAGACAGACTGCGTGAGGGGCCAGAAAGAGGAAGCCAGGCAATTTTAGTTCAGCATTGTGCTGATTTTGGGGGTAGCCTCATACCAAAGTATTCAGCTGGAAACAATATGTGCCTGATTTCAAGAATTGTGCTTTCCTCCAGCACTCAGAGTCCAAATGAATTCAAAGGAATTGTGTATTTCTTTGGTGCAACACCAACAGAGCCAGTCAAAACCAGACTCACTTTGAAAAACTGTCTTGAGGTGTTATTATAAAAGCAGTTTGTGAATGCTGGGTGGTTTCACAATAATAAAAGAGAATAAAGTGAGTAAAGAACAAGAATAAAAATGACATAATGCTTCAGATTTCAATGTACAAAATTAAATCTAAATGCCAAGTACATCCCTTGAGACACAAATATTGAGACGCAAATATTGTGCCTGGGCGAAGTGAGTCAACTTTTGCTTTCTCAAGGGACTGCATAAACCACTGTTAGTGCATACTGCAGGCCAGAGTAGCTTTGATGATAACATGAATGTACATGCTATTATAATTTGTGTGTTGTCCACTGCTGAGTGTCAGAAACTCCAGAGTACAAGAACCACTTACACCATGTGCCATGTCTCTCTTTCATGTGTCCTAGAATACACAAAGTTCAAAGTGCCATGCAGCAGGAGAAAAGATCTGGGGAAAATTTCTTTCCCTAGGGAAAGATTGTGAGAAGCTCCAAAAATTAATTCTTTTTGTTCTGCAATTGTACTGTCCATCAGCAACTTGATTGTGCACCATGGAGAAAAATAGGTTTCTTCTTTTGTCTATGATGGAAAAGAATCATAGAATCATACAATAGTAGGTGTTGGAAGGGACTCATGGAGATCATCCAGTCCAACCCTCCTGCCAGAGGAGAATTACCTAGGGGATACACATAGGAACCCATCCTCACAGTAAAGAAGCTTTACCTCATGCTGAGGTGGAACTTCCTGTGTTCCAGTTTGTATCCGTTGCCCCTTGTCCTATCACAAGGCAACACTGAAAAGAGACTGTCCCCTTGCACAAGATGATCCGTTTATTCACTGGTTGGGATAATTTCTTATTTCAAGTTACATCTGAGAAAGCAACAGATATGATTATAGTTTGATGATTTGATGCACTGGGAAATGTACAGATCAATACTTAGCTCTGCAAGTCAGGAAGGTAATTGCTGAAGTTTGGAACCCCAATTGTTTAACACCCTTCACATTGGATAAGTGACTATTTCATGATCTAATAACTCCCAACTAGGTATGTGAAAAGACATACAGGAGAATCACAGATTGTACATAGTTTAGTGTCTCTACATAGTATTTTTGGAGGTAGACATAAAAGCCCTCTGAAGTGACAGGAGCTCTTGTGACATCCACTAATGTGGCAGCAAGCCCAGCTCAGCACACCACCCTTTCAGCACAGCTTGGACTCAGTGTCATGACAAATGTCTGCTGAATTCTGGATAGACATTCCAATAATAGTATCGTGCAGTAAATTGCTATAATTCTTGAGATAGCTTTGCTGGAAGTGCCTGAATATTGGGATTATAGGATTAGACAAATGGATATTTGTTCATTTGACTCAATCACCCCTCTTTTTGAGCGTATAGACAAGAAAGGCAGAGAATAGAGTGAATTTCATCAGATGCTATAAATGCAAATGTGTGACTCCTCAGAAAACTTTCACGGGAACTGCTGTATTTGTCGATCTTGTCCAATAACCTATCTGCAGTTGCAAAGACAATGAAAGAAAGAATGCCATAAATGTACAGAAAGATTCTCCCCTCATTCCAGTTCTTGCTGATAAGTGATCTGGGGATTGGAAAGTAGAGTTGATGATTTTGGCATTTTTGAGGAAGAAAAGGGGATGTTGACCTACTACTTTTATTTTCATTCCACTTTCTTGCAGTTTTGGTGGAAATGTTCAAAGATTAGAAGTATATAGAGAATTAAAGGTTAGAACACTGACCTTGAATTATGAGAAAGGAAACCTGTGCCTTTACTGATTATTAATGTAATTTGCCAGGCTTCTTTCTGCTGGCACTGTTAAAACCAAAACAAACCTCCCCAAAAGTTCAGAGTGAGTAATTCCCGGTATTTATATTTATGCCACCTAAGGTTTCTAAGTTCCCTGTTAAGGATGCTGAATTAAATGTACAGTAGATATTTTACAAGTCCTTTATAGATAAAGGTCACCAGTGTGCTTGATTTCTGGGTCTTTATAGACAATTGTTTTATATAGTTCAAGCAAGATCACCTGTTTTATTCTCCAGACTTCTGTATTCGCTTCTGTAAAATTCACATATTTCCAATAAGATGCTCAGAACTCCCTGATTCTCTGAGTGTATTTGAAAGTAACATAAATTGGTTACACTTGTCACATTAGGAAGTGCATAGTATTGTGTAGGTCTAGGCCAATAGCCTGGCTAATATTATCTACTAGTCATTTTGTAGTAGCTTCATGGTACCTCTGTAGAAGCCCTGATTTTTTTTCTTGATATATACTAAAAAAGTTTAGAACTACACATAAATGTTTTTCTTAAAACACAAATAGTATTTAGCAGTTGGATTCTCGTGCATACACCATGTCTTAAACTGCAAAGTAATCTGTTTTCAAGTATTTTAATGCTTTCTATGACTTACTTGTTGTATATCTCTTTCTGAAGGGCTTTCTCATCTTAATGCTTTTTACCATCTCATACAAATACTGCTTCATTTTGAAGATGAAACTAGCAGGACTATAAGTATCAATATTTTTTCTTATGTAATGTTATTATATGTTAATATGTCTGATTGCTTATACAATAGATGGAGACTTACACATGTTCTACATTCAACCTCTCTTTCTCCTTTGATCCTAAGACACAGTACTGCTCAGGAGTCCTATCTTCTTTGTTCCTCTGTTGTGTCTTTCACTGAATTAACTTTTGGGTTGTGGAAAAAGAGACATAGAGAGTGAGTGTTGAACACATGGAGACCAGAGACGAGTGGCATTCTGCAGGGGTTGGTATTGGGACTGATACCTCTCTGTCGTTGACATGTACAGTGGGATCACACGTACTCTCAGCAAATTTGCTTATAACACCAAGCTGTGTGGTGTTGTCAACACACTGGAGGGAAAGGATGACATCCAGAGGGACCTCGACAGGCTTAAAAAGAGGGCCCATGCAAACCTCAAGAAGTTCAACAAGGGAAGTGTAAGGTCCTGCACATGGATCTGGGCAACCCCAAGCACAAATTCAGGCTGGGTGGATAATGGATTAAGCAGCCCTGAGAGAAGGACTTGGGGTTATTGGTTGATGAGAAGCTCAACATGATCTGTCAATGACCTGTCAATGTGCACTTGAAGCCTAGAAAGCCAACTGTATTCTGTGCTGCATTAAAAGATCAAATCCTGGGTGGGTTAGGGGAGTGGGGGGTAGTGAGTAGCCATGTGGTGCTCAGCTCCTGGCTGGGTCTAAACCAGGACAGCATGTAGTGATAAGAAAAGGTGTAATGGCTTCAAACTGGAAGAGGGTAGATTTAGATTAGATGTAAAGAAAAGTTCTTCACTGAGAGGGTGGTGAGACAGACTGCACAGGGAGGTTGTAGATGCCCCATTCCTGGGAGTGTTCAAGGCCAGGTGGGATGGGAGCTTTTGTTGAAATACCACAAACTTGATATTTAATAGCCATAGCCATTGCTAAGAGTTTTCCAGTGGGCCAAGTTCTAAAAGCTCCTGGCTTCTGGTATATCCTTTGGACACGACTTTTGACATGGAGCAACCTCCTGTCCAGACCCTAATAACTGTCCAACTGTAATGGGTCTGTCAGCAACTTTTCTACTCTTGTGAAAGCAATGCCCTCATCAGAGGGACAGGTCAGAGTTTAAACAATGCAACATCATTCTTAATGCTGTAAAGCATATCAGTTCACAGCTGTATTTTATAGAGGGGAGCAATGCACGACATTTGTCTCCGGTTGCCAATACAGCCTGGACGTGACAGTAGCTGAGCAATTCCAGGGCGATGCAGGGCTTTAAAAAATGTCTTGTTGCCTCACTTGCTGAAATTGAAGGAGACCGTGCCTTACAATTTTAGGGTAAAATATGATGCCCTAATGTTGTGCTAATATATAAGAAAACATTATTACCCATGTCACAGTGACCTTGCACTTGGATGAATAGGATTTTGAGAATGGAATATCTCTGACTGAGTGCTGATAACAAGACATATTCTTGTGGCGAGTATTTCTATTAGTTTCTATTTAGAAAATTTTTACTAATCAAACAAAGCCTCAATATATTACATTTTAGCCATTATTTTTATCACATACTAAGCAAATCTTAGATTGCAGTCTGCTTTGAATACAGGATTCTAAACTACTTTACGTTTTCCTTTTGTAGGTTTTGCCAGAGGTTTGGGTTTTTTTCCTTGTCATTTTGGGTAGAAATTTTTAAACAAATAGAAGTAATCTGAATACTGAGAAACATTGATGGCATATGCTGACATTTTAAAGAAAGAAAAATAAAATCCTTCTTTGGAAGAAGCACAGTGAAATCAGTAGAGATTAATTAATAGGAATTAATATGGTCCAGTGAATCCTGAGGGAATAAGTTTTCAGAAAGAATATCCCAATAACCTTAATTTAAGTATAACTGGGCACAAAATTAAATTTTAATTTCCCATAAATTTTATACTTTTTTTGGGTCCTGAATTGGAATGAATACTAAATAATACATCATTTCTATCAAAGAAATATAAACTGTTTTGGGGAGCAATTGACACATTTTTGCACAATAAGAATCGCAGACTCACAGAATCATTAAGATTGGAAGAGACCTCTAAGATCATCAAGTCCAACTGTCTACCTAACATTATTGTGACCACTAAACCATGTCCTGGAGTGCCATGCCTACAGGTTTTTTGAACACCTTCAGGTATGGTGACTCTACCACCTCCCTGGACAGTCTGTTCCAATGCCTCACCACTCTTTTAATATTGAAATTTTTCCTAATGTCCAATCTAAACCTCCCCTGTCACAAGTTAAGCCCATTTCCTTTAGTCCTATCACTAGTTACTTGGGAGAAGATACCAACACCCACCTTACTGCAACTTCCCTTCACGTAATTTTAGAGAACAATAGGGTCTCCCCTCAGCCTCCTCCATTGAATTCCCATTCAATTTGGGGTCATCTGCAAACTTACTGAGGGTGCACTTGATCCCCTCATCCAAATCTTTGATAAAGATTAAACAAATCTGACCCCAAAACTGAGCCCTGGGGAACACTGCTTGTGACCAGCTACCAAATGGATTTAACTCCATTCACCAAAACTCTGGGCTTGGCCATCCAGACAGATTTTAACCCAGTGAAGAGTACATCCATCCAAGCCGTGAGCTGCCAGCTTCTCCAGCAGACTGCTGTGGGGGATGGTGTCAAAGGCCTTACTAAAGTGCAGAATAAAGGATAACATGTTTAATTAAGTTTCTGCTTCTCAAGACTTGTTCTTTTAAAAAAAATAAGCTGTATGTTTTTGTGTAAATAGTTAATAATAATTAAAAAAGGAAATTTCTGTTAAAATTCCTATTTGTTCTTCTATTCAACAATTTCAGCAGGATTAACATTATCTCTTTTTTTGTATGTGTATTTGGTTAACATAACAACATATCTGTTTAGGTTTTTGTTTTAAACTATTGGAGTTTTAGTGCCTGGATTTGATTGTATAAACCAATCATGTATGAGCTCTGTTTTAGGGGTTTTAGTTCTGCTGATAGAATCTATCAAAGAGAAATTTACCATAAATTCACACTTTTGGAAACAGAACAATTATTATAGGAACCTTGACCTCTGAGGTAATGGGCAAAGTTTTCAGCTGATGTCAGCTGATGTCACTTCACAAAAGACAGTCATTGACCCAGAGTTGATTAGGGTTGATTCTGGAATTTCAACTAAATGTTAGTGGATTTTCTGATGAAGCTTCTTTATAGTGCAAGAGTTGGTTGTAATTCATATAAATACAGGCTCTGTCAAAAAAATAAAAAGAATGATTTGAGTGCTGTTACAGTAATAAATGTCACAGACTTAATTCTCCATGTAAAATAAGCCATGCAATCATTAATGTCTGCCACAGAAGTTCTCAGACTGGTCCATGGAGCCCTTGCCTGTGGTCTGGGGAGGACCAGCTGGTCAAAGGGAGCTGACTTTCCTGGTTTCAAGCTGGCAAAAGACATTAAAACATAACTAAGATAAATTGCTTTCCTTTTTCTTCTAAGCAGTTGCTGCAGTTGTCACAGGATTATTATGCAATCACAAATAGTAAAGGGGAAAAATATCTGGGAGCCTGCGTGTCAGCATTGCTGACTGGAAAAATGTGAGGACTTCTATACTTTCAGACACCCTTTGTTTTTGCTGTGGAGATTTCACTTCCTAACACTGAAACCCCAAACTGAAATTGCTGTGTATTCGTATTAGCTCACTTAAACTTCTTAATAAGTTCATTTCAGAATCAGGCAGCAAGAGACTTCATTTATAAATGAATATGTTGTTTGCTTATGTAAGTTTTCATCGATCCTTGTTATCCACAGTTTTAAGGGTGTCTGTAAACACAAAAGGGATCTTTTCTCTAATAAGCTACCTTTCTCCTTGTCCTTTATTTTATAGCATTGGCTATCCACCCTATAAAGAAGTTGTCTGCACCACTGGGTAAACCTAAGCCCTTTCAGATTGATAAATTATCCAACAGAAAGCTGGTATGTTATTGTCAAATATTATGTTACCACTTTCACTACTGCTGAGAGCATTAAACATTACCCACTTTCACTGCCCTGAGTGATCCCAGAAAAAAAAAAAAAAAGATGGGGCGGGGGGGGGGGAGGAGAGGGTGAGAGCATGGGGGATAAAATGAAAAAATAATTAATAGAAAGCATGAGTATTCTTGGACCTCACACCACCAGTCTCATCACTGGGATTAGTTATTGAGAGTTGGGTGCCCAGACTTTTGAATTACCAGTGGACTCTAAATAAAGACTATCAACAGTTCTCAACATCTGCAGATTTTCAATACCCAGATGTGCGTATAGCCAATTGTTTCCATTATATACATTTCCCTTATGTTGAAGAATTTGACATTAGTTTCTGCATTTGCCTCTTTCCCGCTGTTGTTACCAGGGTTCTGTGAGCTTTGTATGCTGTGAATCATTAGCTGACCTACTTTTTATCAGCTTTTATCTGGTGCCTTCTGGCTTCTTCAGGATATGAGCTTTTCTCTATGTGTGCCTCTTTCATTCTCTCTTTCTCTCTGCTTAGGTTTCAAAGACATTTTATTACGAAATATTAATGGGAACCAGAGGGACAACAGCATCAAAGTCAGCATATGTTTCTTCTTTGTTTTTCCAGTTTTAGTTGCCCTTAGGTAGCATTTTGGAATGACTAGTTGGTAATGATAAGGAAGGTTATAAGCAAAATATCATAAGGTAAGCTATTTTGAAAATAGAAATTGTTTGTGGTTTTAATCCTGTCTTCATGAAGAGAATCACCTTTACAGACCTAGGGCTCAGGTTGTATTGACTTTGTAGTCGTAGAGCTGATGGTATTTTATGCAGAGGCCGGTCATTGTAACTTGCTGATATCTGAAAAGGCTTTTTCTCCGCAATAAATAATTCTGTTAGTATAGTGTACTAATGATGTTAGTAAGGCTCATACATTTGGCTGTCCAATGCATCCCATTGCAAGAACTTGCTGTCAGGGTTTCTGGTCTTTTTGAAATTTTAGTTGTTGAGTCTGAAAATTGCATTGTCAGGTATCTGCCCAAGGCTGTATTTTTCCAGTGTCAACCAGAATGTTTCAACTGTTTCAGAGAATGAGTTTAGTAGAAAATATGTTTTCTCCTCCATGAATATATAAGTTAAGACAGTCTAGGACCTACATGCTACTTTCTAGGAACTAGAAACTTAGATAAAGTGTTGCTCTGGTGTCAGAGAAGTACCTTCTCTTGTTTATGTTAGACAGAATTTGTTTAATTTTGTTAAATTATGAATCTAGGGGGGTAAAGAAAAGCAGTACATACTGGCCTTCATGCAGACTGCAAAGATCTTAATCCAGCCCAAGGCACCAGGAGTAGAGGACACAGATCCCCTGCCTATTGTAATATGCAAAGAGGTGTCAATGGAAGAAAATACTGGAGACTTGGTAAAGGGGGAGAGAGTAAAATTGAAAGCTGGTGAGGGAGACAAGCTGTTACTAGCAAACAGAGATGAGAGAGGAAGACAGGCATTAGATGGGTAGAGAAGCTAGGATGGAAATCAAAGGCAGGGAGAAATAGGGTAATGAAGAGGGACCCTGATCGGGAAGCTGGTCAAGTAATGACAATCACACCAATATGGCTACATATCGTTCTCATTTATTGCTTCACAAGTACGTGCTTATATAGTCTGTCAGGCCGTTCATGCG
>JAAGNO010003997.1:0-13272 GCA_033439905.1 Ceryle rudis | reverse complement strand
ACATCAGAAAGGAGGGCCAGAGAGGCTGTGGAGTGTTCAGCCTGGCAGATATTGAACCCAACTGCCCAAGGCCTTGAGCAACCTGAATCAGATGGCCTCATTCTGAGATGGAGATAGGTCCAGAGACCTCCAGAGGTCCTTTCCAGCCTGTATGACTTAATCAGTTCTACAATCTTATGTTCAATTAATTCATGATGATTAACATAAATCTGCAATGAAGTATAATTGTATCATTGTTTTTCAGTTATAAAGTTCAGCTTTAAGTGCAGGAATTTTGACTCAGCAACATTCAGTGGAACATCAGAATCCTTCAATAAATTATATACATATACACCTCCCATAAGAAGGGGCTGTTTCTCCTCCCCTGCTGTCTGATTACACAAAAACAATCAGTCCACCAGCAACAGCCTTCAGTGGGTCCTTAAAATAACATTATTTTCAAAGATCTCTGCTCAGATAAATGCTCTGTTGGCAGATTATGTGAGGGAATGGTAATTTTTCCAAACACCTTCAGCTAACAAGCTGCTAGAACAGAGTCAACATTGCTGAATAATTTAGTGCTGCTAAACTATTCTACCACCTGCATCATTATTCTTTTGCTTCAACAACACAGTTCCTACATCTGACTAAGCCAAACTGAGACCCCAAACTTATTCGTGTGCAAACAACAGGAGTTTTGGGCTACTCAGTTTTATGTGTGCCACTAAAATCATTAATACATTTCATTTCCTGGACTGTGATGTTAATATCACTGAGCGCGCATTTCTGCAAATAAAATACTAGGACTACACAACTACACAAAACCCTGTGCTCAATTAATCAGGAGTACATAATTTGCTGTCATGATATTCTGACTCCTAAGCAGTCCAAAGTAATCTTAAAATACAGCTTCTACCCATCTTTCATGAGAACATTTTTGGACCGATAGCCAGAACTAGTACAAACCCTGAATCACCAGAACTGGCTATGCACAAAGTCTTTGATGGCACTTGTACACCAACTCTCCCTCTCAGAAGGGTGCTGCTCCCTTAGCCTGGTCTTCAGGACACAGCCCTGCCACCCATTTGCAACATGACTTAGAGGGAGAGTTTGTTCCCATTGCTAAGCTGTTGATCAGCGTTGGAGTTTTTCTGTAAATACAGTCTGTTTTATCCTGCAGGATGAAATTTGGATGGTTTAATGGTATGTTTTGGGAGTGGTTTTGGTAGGACACAGTGACTCCCACTTCTCTGGTATGGCCTTCCAAAAGAACCTCTCTGCTACTTGGATTCTTTTGTCCTTTGACTAATTAACAGCCCTTGACAAAAGTAATGTGAACCTTTCACTATGCAGCTAGCAGCATCTGAGGTAAAGGAAGTCAGGCTTCACTATAAATGAATACTTCACAAATGAAAGTCGAGGCTGTCTTTGGAAAAATTTATCAGTTCACAACTTTTCTTAGCCTGTATACCTTTTGCTAATGGTTTTCAAGATAATTTGAGAGTTCTGCATTCAAACACTTCATTTTCTCTTGATGTTTTGAAGAATGAAGGAAACTTGTATGAAGAAAACATCACGGGCATACAAATCAAAAACATTGAATAAAGTGAGATTTCTCCTGGTTATAGACAAGTCTCAGGCTTTCTGTCAATACTGACAGATGCTGCAGTATCAGTTACGCTCTCCAAGTTGTTCTGACAGCACAAGACAGACAGCCAAACAAAATACTGTGAGAGGAGACACAGAACTTTTTTCCACCTGTTTCTTTCTTTCCTGTTGAAAATGAGACAGGTGGCCTACAGACTAAAAAGTGCTGTCAAACAGGGTTTGTAATGACACTGTGATTGCTTTAGATTGTGCAATTAAAAATCAAGAACGCTCATGTCCTTTGAGAAAATTAATTTTTTGGTTGCTGCAAACCAACCATTAACATTTCTACAAACTTCTCAGTGGAAAAAAGGGTTACCATACAGCATCAGTACCAGTTGCAGGCACAGAAAATTTTTGGATGATAGCATAAGATTGTACAGGTTCCAAACTTTTGCTCAGTCCCACAGTTTCAAATCTGCAGACTGTGATTCAGTCCTTGTTGACATCCTGAAGAAAATCACATTGGGCAGTCCCTAGGTGTATTGTGTTTCACCTTGTGCATCCTTGCGCTGATGAAAGAGCTTTGAGATGAAGGAATCCAATCTCCTTTCTGTAAATGAGGAAAGATGACCTGCAGATTGTGTCCCCAGGAGGCAGGGCAAGAAACAGATACCTGTTCTTGGTTTTCTAAAAGCTTCTTCATCAGTCCATCATGGGTCCAAAGAGGAGTTATGTGTTCAGGGTCTGTCAGTTCCAAAAACACACCTGACAGGTTATCACAGCTTACTGTTTCATTTCCACTGTTAGCAGAAGCTTGGTATTTTGCTGAGAGCACAAAGGGATTTCAAGGAAACGTTTTTTCTTATGCTTCCCACATAGCATAATGGAGCACAGTGGTCATGGCTTAAAGCACATGATTTTACAGAAAAACACCAATTTCACATGAAAGAAGCCTTGTATATACATATATGAGGACAACAGCTCTATTAATTTCACCAATGGTAATAATTTCTGCAGGATCTGCCAGAAATCTATAGTCTGAGAATTAAAAAAAAAAAGAAAAAAAGAAAAAGCAAATCTACTTTTACTTCTAGGTGTCTTACTGTATATTTGCTTAAAATGTGTTTGATTCAAAAGAGTGCTTCCAATTAATAACTCCAGATGGAAAGGCAATTTTCCCTTCATCATGGTTCACTGCCCTTTTTACATCTGCCTATAGTACACAGCTTCTAGCTATTATCTCCCAGTAGTTTGTCTTGCACTGGAGATCAGGTACATTGCCTTGGAAGAAAAGTTGTTCTCCATTAATCAGTTTATTAATTCTCTCTAATGTTGTACGCTGCTGGCATTAACAGAAACATTATTGCCCAGTAATGAGGTATTGCCACATTTCACTGCACTTGTGGCATCAGTACTGCTGTGGATTCACTTAGTGCCCTAATCATCACTATCTTTCTCTTCAGATAGCAATCGCACATGGAAAGATTTCATTCTTCTCTGACATTAAAATATACTCTCACTTTTCCTAGTCCACACTGAGAGAGTTTAATTTAGCCCATTCTTCCTTAGTTTGCCTCATTGCAATGTCAGTCTTTGTGAATAGAGAGCTACGCTACCTCGCATCTTGCACAGTTGTTCACTCCCACCACCGAATAAGCAGAGTGAAGCTCTCGGGCCTCGTCTGCAGCAGTACAAATATCACAAAAGCAGACGGCAGTGGCAAATTGCGAACTCAGTTTTGTAGCAGCAGCTTGTAGTTCTCACCTAACATCACTTGGTTTTGGCAAAGTTCTTATAACACGATCCGAGTTCTGACCTGATGGTAGTGAGCGAGTCCTCCTAGATTTGAGTGGAATACCACAGGCTTCATGGGGGTGGAGATATAGTTCAGGGCAGAGGGCTGACTCACCTCACCTTCGCTCCAGAGCAGGTAAGAAGAGAAATGGCTGGTGTAGCAGAGCAAGTGCCCAACAAAGGAAACACCACCAGAGGGAATGCTTGAACTGATCCTCTTCATCTCAGCCATGGTATTGCCAGGACAAGAGAGAGATGTTGCCACTGCTTTGTTGCTGTGGTGTCATCCCACCACAGACCGTGCTCTCCAAAGCTCTGGGAGATTATGACCTAAGATAAAATAACTGGACTGTTAGACTGAAGGTGTTAAAAGGTCATGTGGTCAGGAGACAGGGATGGGAATGATAGTATCATTAAACATACCAGTTAGTTTTCCAAGAATCTGGGGAACACCTGGGGCACGTGTTACAGCTGGGCTTGGCATTGAGCTGGCTGTCAGTGGTCCCCATAGCAATGATGCCACATATACTGCAGCCTGGAAACCCCTGAGTTGTGCTTCTGCACATTTCTGATGAAAACCAAGCATGTTGTCTGTAAGATATGCCTGAGCTACCTCTGAATTTGCTAATTCAGATACCCATGGCAACACAGATGCAACAGGAAGACAGTAGCAGAGGTGAATATTCCACGTAATAAACCAAGATGCTCACTTGTATTTGATATTTCACTGTTAGGCTGTTAGAAGAAGTAAGCTTAGCCAGCTTTAGATTGTCCCAGCCATGCCTGCATGACCACATCCTGACTATAACATAATCCTGTGCTGTATGCACCTATTTTCTGTATTTTGGTGTGTTGACACTTATGTAGTGATTGCAAAGACCACCACTGAAACTTCTTGCAGCTGCACAAGTTACTCAGAGGACAAATGCTCCGTGGAATGTCTCACACATGGTGTATCTTTGACTGGATGCATTTTTTTCCATGTTTAGTTTTCTTCTGGGACCTCAACCAGTGTTTATAAAATCTTTTATTATTTTGGAGATAACATCAGAAATGCATATATCATCCAAAATAAAAGAAGTTAATATTGACTAAATCAAGAGCCGCCGGCTTAGATAAAATCTACATGCATGAAAAAAAAAAAAAAAGGTTCTCATTTATATTAAATTACCCATAAAAAGCTCAACACTATAATTCAGTGTAGGCCTGCTGAATTTTCAGTGTATCAAAATTAATGATATACTTCAGAGCATTTAGCATGAGCCAGTGACTTCTCTCCTTCGCAGGTATGTTTGAACATTCAGACGCAATGGAGAATTACATGATTAAATGTGCTGCAGAGTATGTTAAAAATGGACTGCTGCTGGAAGTTTGTTTGTTTTGCATAGCAATTCCCTTTCTGACTCTTGCTAATGATCATTGCTATTACGTTAGTCTGAATCACTTAATCATCTGACTTCGGGGGAAGAGCGGAAGGAAAAAGAAAGGAAAGAAGTAATCTCACCAGGGTGAGCAATGCCTTTGGGTCAATAGAGAACTTTCACAGAGGTCAACTGCCTCCTTGGGTCATTACTCTGAGATGACACTCAAGAGGCTGCAAAAGGCCACAAAGCTGCTTCTTGCTCTGCCTGTGCCAGCACACCAGAAACCCAGCCATTGGCTTCCTACTGAGAGATGGTCAGAGCATGAACTGACCATGTACTGGTGTGGGAAGCTTTTCCCACCCTTCGGGAGCAGCACTTCCCTGCCCTCACCTCCCCATCAGCAGCATAAGCGACAGATTCACTGTCCCACAGACTTCCCCAAGTCTCATCTCTTTCATTCGCATGCTTACAGACATTTTCCACATTGGCTTTCAAGTGTGCCAAAGCCCTACCTCATTAACACCCATCCAATATGGAGATGTTCAGTCTATATCTAAAGGAGAGAAACAGAGATATTAAATTACTTGTTAAACCAAACACAGAACAAACAAACAAACCAAAAGAAAACAAAACCACAGGAAATTCACATCAATGCAGATACAGAGCATTTCAAAGGTGTTGTTGCATCACTACACTCTTGACCACTGACCCACAGCTGCATTTCTTCCCATGGTGATGTACTGTTAGATGCTTATGTTTTAGCTTGTCCACTAAGGAGACTGCCTTCACCCAGATACTCTCTTCTGCCAGGTTCTTTGCCCACTCAGGCAGGAAATGCAGCAGCAGCAGGACCAATCACTTCTGAGATTACTTGGCAAAAGTGGGCACTTCAAAGCAACCTGCACTGGAAATGCTGCTCAGCCTGCATTCTCTGAGTTAGGAGGTACCAGTGTGCACAACTTCTAGGAAATGGAGGGGAAAAAAAGAGGTGTTTCCACAGAGATAAACTACTTTGTTCCACAATTATCAATAACCTGTAAAGTAATTGAAATCTATTGTGATGAAACTGTGTAAAAAAATACTGATGGTTTAAAAACTCTATACTTCACTGCTCCTCTCAGCTCTTCTTCTGAGGTACAGGATGAGCCATTCCTCTCCATCACATCCTCAGTGATCAGGCCTTCAGCTAAACATATAGAAATGAGTGTGTGCAAATAAGCAACTGTCTGAAGGAGACTGAGATGATGCAGAATATATTTGTGTTGGCATTGAATAATAGAAAACCAGTCTGCCTGGAAAAGACCTGCATCACAGGAGCTGATATCTAAAGAGGATTGAGGCCACATAAATGTATTTCTGTGGTCTATAAAGTGCTACTATCACAGACAATGGCAAGAACAGGCTTTTATGCCACCTACAAAAATAGTATCTTTTCTGTTTCACAAAGCAATGGTGGTGAAAATGATGGAAAAATGAAAAGACCATTTCGATGACTTTCCAGGTCTGTGAACTCAGTGAGATTTGTCCATTGCTAACACACAGCGCTGGCCAGTTTCTCACCTTTAGAGATGTGCTGTTTTCAAAAATGGTCTGGGAAGGAGCACTGCACCCCTGGAAGGACTGTCTCCTTCCTTCATCTGCCAGAGATTTTGGCAGATTCTCTATCCTTCACAGGCCAGAGATTCTGGCTTCTCCCACTGGCCAGAGTGCTTTAAAACAGCAACTTTGTCCCTCGCTGTCACAAACCCCCTTTCTATCAAATATTCACATGACTTTTACAGTGGCTTCTCCCAGTGTCTCTCAAACAGTGATACTGGTTAGTGAAACACTGATTCAGGTGAAGCTATGAGAAAAGCAGCTTCATGGTTTGGTGGATGAAAGCACATATTCCTCTAGAGCTCAGGTGGTGTAATTATGTGCATTCCAATATGAGATTTCTGGTTATCTTTATTAAGATTCTTCAGTCTCCACTGTCTGGAGCTGTAGTGTACACCAAACAACCATGTGTCATGGAGTGGCTGTGTATCTCATTCTCCATGAAAAAACATTAATTATGCATTGCTAAAAAAAAAAATAAATTAAAAAGTGGAAAGCTGTTAAATGTGTTTTCTTCTCAGTTTTATCCAGCTTGAAGATAAACTCTGAAATCAGGACAACACTTTGTGAGCCATTAATAAAGCACAGAAGGTGACAGAACTCTGAAACACAGTTCGAGTTTATAGAAAACTGCAGTGCCACAACAAAATTTAAAATGTATGCAGACTTCAGAATGTATTTGCTGCAGTATATGGCAGAAGGTCATAGCTCTGAAGTCCTTGAGATGTCAAATTTAGGGCAAGCAACTCCTCTAGCCTTCCAGCACTGGAACTTGAGAACACCAGGGAGCCACATGAACATCAAAATTGGCAGCAGCTGAGCATTCAAGACAGGTTGGTGTAGGTCTTTCCCACCTTCACACCTGAAACTCTGATGGTATATGCTCGTGAAGTGCTAATATCTCACCAGCACTTGGCAGAAGTTGCAGGCATAAAATGCAAGTTGTCTCTGTAATAAAAGTCTGATGATCTGTTCCCAGGCTGAGCATTATTAGTCCTCCAGCTATTGTTGACCTGGAGGAATCCACACAAACTGTCTTACTGATAGATACCTTTACCTTCCAGTGGATCAGATAGATTAAAGGATCCAGGTCCTGCATACTAGTGTGGGACATTTGGGAAACACAGGTGAAGTGAAAACACTGTAGAGAGATCACGGTGAAGAAGGAACTTAATCCTGTACTGCTGCAGCTCCCTATGCCTTATCTGTGCATTAAAACTTTTCCCCTGGCTGCTACATCTCAAAAGAATCAAAAAACACTAATTCTAAGAAGATTATACTAGCAAGTCAGTACGGAGCACCTCACTCCTCATTCATATGCCAGCCACTACCACCTGTGTAAAGAATGTGCTTCAAACAATCTGGTTAGAGTCTGCTTTTAATTATCTAGCAATTTATTTTGCAAGGTAGTAGGCTGTGTTCTGTTCAACAGCTGATTTTTGCTCTGCAATAATTTGGTTTTATGATAAAAGATCTTCAAGGTCAATAAAGATGGAAAAAAATGTTAAAATAGTTTAGAATATGAATTTAAAAATAAAATAGATGAGTAAACAACACATTTCTCACAGCTTTGTCTTAGTAGCCTGTAGACACACTTTTTGCCTTCACACTTGCAGGCTGTAGCATCTGTGCCATATTTTCCTGTGTTGGAATTATTATTTGTTTAGATTTTTTTAAGCTATCTTTATATAGTACACACCCAACAGGCATGCACAAACTAGAAGCTTTAAAACCCTTGGGTTTTTACCTCCTTTTCCAATGCAAATCCTGAATGTATTTCAGATTTCTCATCATTCAACATCAGGAGACTGGAATACTGTGCATGACACTGCTCTATTTGTTAGTAACAAAGATGGCCAGCTTTAACCAGGGACAAAAAAAGGAGGTTTTAGAGATGGGCTTTACTCTTGCACCAACCTGATAAGTATCAGATTGCATTGTCAAACAATTTAGCATTTAGTTTACCAACATTTTTTTACTAAAGGTTGCTCATTTATTGCCTCTCTGTTGTTTTCTCAGGCTAATCTTTTGGGATAGCAAGGACAGCTGGCTTCCTCCTCAGACATACTGCTCACATATGTGGGTGTGAATGGGCTTCTCTGGCTTTATAAAAGCTATTCTAGTTTTAACCTTCATGGTAAAAACAGTCTGTTGTGCAGCTGGCTGTCAGTGCAAACTTCAGTCTGTTCCCTCCTTACTCTTGAAGGTGGGAAGATTTCCAGACATCATACTGCAAGAGATTTTGTGTGTAAAGCATACATCTCCTCAAAGTTATACTCGGGAAGTCCATCAGCATCATTCCCAGCTTAATTCTACCTCAATCACAGTCATTTTGGTTGTGACTTTTCTGTCTGACATGATTTATACCCCGATTCTGATGTCCTGGCTCTGCCTGACCAGACCTCTACTTCACACATGCATCTGTGCCATTCCTTGTAATAGCACAAGTAAAGGTATCACTTGATAATTCTTAATACTTAAGGACACATACCTTTCACCCCAACTCTTAAAAGTAATCCCATGCAACTGCTCACCCTCAACTTAACACTAAAAGAGTGTTCTACTTTCAGGAAAATTCCCATCAAAATCAAAATAGTTGTTTTACACTCTTCTACACAAGAATAGCAAACATTTCAACACAGTACTTGTTTATTCTTCTTCCTTCAATTGCCTCTGCATGAAGAAAACATGGAAGAACCCTGGAGAACAGAAAGAATCATAGAATCATTGAGGTTGGAAATGACCTTCAAAATCATCAAGTCCACACCAGTATTATCATGACCACTAAACCATGTCCTGAAGTACCAAAACTAGACAATTTTTGAGCATCTCCAGGGATGGTGACTCCACCACCTCCCTGGGCAGCCTGTTCCAAGGCCTCACCAGTCTCTCAGTGAAAAAATTTTTCCTAATATCCAACCTAAATCTCCCCTGGCTCAATTAAAGCCCATTGTCTCTTGTCCTATCACTAGTCACCTGGGAAGAGACCAACACCGCCTCACTACAACATCCTTTCCCCTAATGGTAGAGAGCAATAAGGTCTCCTCTCAGCCTCCTCCAGTCTAAACAATCCCAGGTCCCTCAGGTGCTCTGCATAAGACATTTTCTGCAGACCTTTTACCAGCTTTGTTGCCCAAGAAGCTGAAAGCAACAAAACGTTCAAACCCCATTTATAACTCCTAATTCAAACATGTCTACTTACTTTCTATAGTTGCACTCTACCTGCCCTAGCTAAGTTTTCTGCAGAAATAAGGACTGTGAATGGTTCCCTGACCACCTGCATGCCATAAGCTGATGAGCAGGTTAGCAGGTTGTTTAGTGGAGTGAGAAAACTTAGAGCCCCTGCTAAAGGATGTGGACTGCAGGGAAAACATAATAAAGCACAATCCAGGAAGTGAGAAAGCTTCATAAACACTCTTAATTGCAAACAAAATTTTGCCAATATTTATGTCATCCTCCATATCTACCTACATCCATAAGCTTAGAGAGAAATCCTCAGGAAACCAGGTGCTATTAATTCCACTGTTTGTTAAACTATCTACTTGTTCATATGCTGCCTATACCTGCCTTAGACTGCAAGCTCCAGGGACAAGTCCCCACTCTGTTTTGTTTGCACAGCAATAAGCACTGTAGAAAACTTCTGGCTAATGTTCTTCATCTAGGAGAGCTGCCATGCAACTTGAACAACGCCTGTGTGTTCTGATATGGCAAAATCAAGCTCCTCACCCCAGTTATCAGGGAAATTTTGGCAGGCTTCAAAGGACAGTGGCACAAAATATAACCTCTTCCTTTAGCTGCTGAAGCACAGTGAAACTACAGAAGTCAGAGCTGTGATTCAGAAAGGTTTTTCTTCCAGGCCTGTGTATTTTTCCAGGCAGTAGAATGACCACAAAAAGCTGCAGAAATGGATACAAGTGTAATGGCTGGCCAACAGATTAACTTGTCCACCAGCCATTTCCTGCATGCCATGCTAATTCAAGCACTGAAAAAGCATCCTGCAAATTGATGCATGTACAGTATGTGGTCTCTTAATTGGGTGTTAAGGTTAGAAGAATGCTGATTAAGAAACAGGAAAATGTTTTGTTACTACCATGAGCAGCTTCAGGTAGCTTTAGTGTAGACTCTAATTATACATTTATTTAGAGTCTATTACAGCAAAATTCCACAAGAAGTGGCCATTAAAAAAAAAAAAAAACAAACCCAAAACATTCTGTAAAGTGGCTTTAGTTCCCATGCTGTCAAACTGCTTAGCATTTCCCACCGCAGGGGTTAAATGCTGGCATATATCAGAGCAGACCAAGAAACATTCTGAAGGAGAAATTTCTCAGGCTGCTTTGTTTTTCTAGTTTTAGGAACTAGCCAGAGAATATCAGAGGACAAAACACTGCTTAGGTGACTGGGTAGCCATGAGATACTGGATCTGGAAAGAGAAACCTTTAGAGACAGCATTCAGGGAGAATAATTTAGGTTTGTAGGTGGAATTCCCCATTGCCTTGTTGTTTGTGACTTTCTACCAGTGCTGCTACACGCAATGCAGTCAGAACGACAATCTCTTTCACCTGCTTTTTCAAACATCAATTGATGTCAAATTGAAAAGGAAGTGGTCATTTAGGCCTTCTTAAAGTGTGTTGCACACCTATTCCTAATGCAACATAAGGTGTACCAATGTCAACAGAAACAAAGGAGTACGCTGATGCGCACCTACACCAATGAGATTCTTCTCTGTCAGATCTTTTGCTGTACTTCCATCTCTGTCATCCTGTCACTTGCATAAAACTATTTTCACAATAATTAAAATCAGATCCTGGATTTGCACTCTCCAGGCTGCATCACACAATGTTTTGCACACTTTAATACAGACTGTTCAAGGGCAGAGATCAAAAGAGTTAATGCAAGGGGGCAAGTATCAGGGCAATGCTAGCAAGAAACTTGTCACTCATCAGAGGAGCAAAATATATCCTGATTTTTCCAGCCCGTATTGTAAGAAGTAATTGCTGTTCTAGCATTTAATTCAAAAACAGTTTTCTTTTCTGGCGGCTAATCCCTGGCAGATGGAGGCACAAGTTTACATCTTAGTGCATTAGTGATTCTTCTTTGTGTTGGCTGTCTGGTAATACCAAATGCAGAGCAAATGCATTACACATCAGCAGGACAGAACCAATGAATAACAAAGCAGTCAGTGCCTCAGAGACACCATCTTCTTTTACTGTACATACACAATCTTGTTAAAGCTTCTGCTCCAGACTTTCCCCCACTGACCATAACAAGTCTTTCTCACTGTCTCCCTCTCATCTGTTCAGATATTTTCCTGAATATTGCAGAACATGATAGCTGTCAGACCTTTCCCTTTCTGGAAAAAAGTGGTCCATTGATAAGTAGGTTTAAAAGTTTTTCACACTTCATCCCTCTTCACAGATGATTAGCCAGTTTCTGCGCTTGAAGAAACTCTGTTTTATTAAGAAACAAAGCCAAGGTACATTTTTCAAAGTTTGGTGGGGTCTTCTTTCCTGGAATTACATTCCAGACTGGGAAAACTGGTGTTCTTTAGCTTCATAACTTGCTCCCACAACAAAACGGATCTTTGAAACCCAGGCATGCCTGTTGGTGATGTCTGCTGGTAACCAGCACCCAGCCCCACAGGGGCAGGGAAGGTTACATTCCAGGCCTGTGGGGACATACTAGTATGCTCCACAACTAGGTTTGCCATTGCATTTGTCATAGCATACAGAAAAAGCACTAAGAATTAAGAGATAAAATAAATCTGAGTTATGAGCCTCCGTATATCCTCTGGAGTTCCATAAATTCATCTTTAAGTAATGTTTTCCTTGAGATTAGATTTGTGAGTTTAAGCGGATCATGCAAGAGAATTAGTAAATCTGCAGATAAATATCTTTAAAAGGAAAGCTTGAACATACTGCTGCTAAATGACCTCATAAAATCAGAAGGAGCATAAAAGTCTTTGCATTGCTACTAGAAAATACTGAGTTTCATGAAAGAATAAATATCAGAATAGGTTTGAACATGATTCCTCTTCCACTGATTGCACATGCTTTTACTGGTCACAGACAAGCAGTAGGAAACCAGAGCTGGGAATAACTCTGCTGTCTCTCTGAAACTGCAGTCACCTCCAACAGGACCTGTTGTGCTTTGAGGACATCACCTTGCACCTGAAGTGTGAGAAAGTGTATTTTGGAAAGAGGCAGCAGCTCCTTTCACAACTCAAACTTACTGATAGTGGTTGAATGAGGAGGTCTGCTACTAGTATGTTTCACTTGAACAGTATGGGCTGTTTTCTTGCTTTAATAAATTCTACAATCTCTTTGACTACCAAGAGCATTTTTCAAAAATCTTCAGTCAGTAACAGAAAAGTCATCCAGGAAAAGTCCCTCCGTGCGGGGCAGGATGCATGCTCAGCATGCTTGGTGGTTCTTGGGAGGAAATACATCTTAAAATCCACATATTCTCTTCCCCTGGGCTCTGACAGAGCCGTGGAAAGAGAAAATCTTCAAAGTTCATGGCTATCTGCCAAGAGTGGATAATCAGGTGAGTCTATGAGCAGGAGTACACAGACTGGGCACGCAAGACTGCCAGCCACTGGCTCCTTCCTGGCTTAGACTCTTATTGCACACCAGCATTCTACCTACAGCAAAGGAAGATGAGGAACACACCTTGTACATGCAACATCAACTCCAAAGTGAAGCAAAAGTCCAAATTTACGCTAAACTGACCAGCTGTGGTTCAGCAGGGGTGGTGCCAGCTGAGGGGCTCACCTTCCCCTGTCTCTGCTCCACCAGTTGTCACAGCAGCACATTCTCCAGGGGTGGTGGCAGGAGCTTGGTAGCATGCTGCTTCCCTCGTCTACTTACGTTAGCAGACAGGATTCTCTTTTTTTTTTAAACTGCCTTTAGAGGTCATGAATTTAGATGTCTCCATGCTTTTTCTTTTTCTT
>JAAGNO010003996.1:51332-62719 GCA_033439905.1 Ceryle rudis | reverse complement strand
AATGTAGTTGATGAGGCCAGCTTGTAATTATAACATAAAATATTATTTTCAACTCTTGCCTGTCTTTTCCATTTGTATCATGGGCAGATAGCAATACAAACTCCCTGGCTAATGTATAAAGCTGAAGGGGATAGTAATGTAATCATCTTCACTCTTCCTTCTCTCAAATGAGAGAATGAGGTAGCATAGTGTTGCAGAGTGTGTCATCATGTGTTCTGATGAGGTTTGTGGTAGCCAGAGGTGCACAGAACAGAAACTCAGGCAGATGTCATATTCTCATATCAAAATGAGACAATCACAGAGTTAGTGCTTCACAGATATAAGGCAGCAAGCTCAGAAGGACTACTGCCAGATCCGGTTCTGTGTCTTGGGATGCTGCTTCAGGCAACTAAGGCCTGCTCTGAGTCCATGCTTTAATTATTGTATTAGTCTTGTGTGCTGTGAATTCTTGATTCTGACAGAATAGCTTATATTTTAAGGTTGACCTTGCAATACAGGCTCTGCTTCTGTATTTCATGTTTATGTTTCAGCTTAAATGGTGAGACTGATTTCAGTAAACAGGTTTCTGAAATAAATGAACATTTAAAAATTAAATTGAATTTAAAGTACTGTAGAATGATGTTTGTGTTCTGTTTGTAAAAAGTCACTGAAATTGGTGGATTAAGTTACACCTTTCAGTCAATAACGAAATCAGTTTTACTGCCCTTATTAAGCAGCAGCATTCTGTTTTATGAAAGACTGCACATCTGTTTTGTATAAATATTTTTTTTATAAACAAAAGAAAGCAGTCTAATCTTACAAACCCAGATTGTGACAAGACTGAATCTAACCTAAACTTCACAAATACATATTAAAAACTGCGGATCATTTCCTTTTTGGTTATGATTGTTTCCTTCAAATATGGAGAAATATAAATATTTATATTCCTCTATTTTTTTGTGTAAATAGAAATTGGCAGCAATTCGTAAATCTCCCCTTACTACTGCAAGTTAAAGCTGGCAGTTGTAGAATTTGTTTTGTGGTTAAGCAAATGGTTGCATTTATCCCTAAATGTTACTGAATGTGAAGAAATACATAGTATGTCCAATGGCAGTTAAGATGAGGCTTGCCTTACTGCCCTTCACTAATGAAATTGGATGTCTTGAAAGCTTGAGCACAGTGACAGATTATCTGTGCTTTATGTTCTGTAATTCCAGTGCGGAGTCATGAATTAAGTGCATGTTTGCCAATTACTACTTTTTCACAGCTTATATGACAAATATCATTTAAGTTGATGCTTGTGGAAGGCAGACAATGTGTCACTACTATTGCATAGGAAAAGTCTTTTCCAGTTTAAGTTTGAAATAAAAGTTTTAAAGTTGTTTTTTTTTTTTTAATCATGAAGGAAGAGCAAAAGGGGCCTTTATCAGGATTTGTGTGTTTACACATTATGCTGTGTTCCCATTTAATTTAGAGTTTGGTTTATATTCCTGGACAATCAAATGATATAATCTATTTGTAATATATTGTATTATTAAAATAAGGATGGGAACTGATGTTAATGCGTATCATGGCATGTTTGGAATCCTAGGATAAAATCTGTAAGTAAACGCTTTGAGTATTGCAGTCTCCTGTAGAAATTTTTTTTACAAATGCTATTGAATTAGTATTTGAGTTCAAAAGCAGTTAAATTAAAACAATTTGCTTGTCATTTGTTACTCACTGGACTAGGAAAGTATAATGTTAAATGTTTGTAAGTGTATGTCTTAGTGTAATAGAGTAAAATTTACTAGTATTTAACTTCTAGTGTAATACTCTGTGTGATCTCTGTTAAAAAGTAATTTAAAAAGTGATAGTCAAAAGAGAGACAATGTCATATTTCCCCTTGTAGCAAAGAGGGATCATGTGATCACACTTCTTTGCAATAACTAGCCTTATATCCATCTTAACCCTTTGACATAGCGCAAGAAATGTGCATCATAGTGAGCAGTTGATGGTTGCATTTTAATATAGAGGTAGCAATGCCCATTTTAAGCTAAGCAGGAAGAACCTATGTAAACATGCACCTGTAGCCAGACAATTTTTTCTCAAAACTGTTTCATTGATGCGAATTTTTTATTATTATTATTATTTATTTTTTTAACTTCATGATATTTAGTGTTTTTTTCCTGCTGTTAGAACAGCGGTAGCCCAGCTGCCTTTGTTTGCAGTAGATACAGATATTACTGTATATGAGCAATCTCATTGCTTCATTTTTTTTTTTTTTTTTTTTCTGTGTGTGTTACATACTTGTGTATGTAATTGAGCTCACCTGTATGCTGGTGAACTGCATTAGTTCAGGATAAGAGCCTTTGCTCTGTGTTATTGTGTGTATCTTATGAAATGAGTGCATTTCAAAAATTTTGGTAAAAAGGAGTAAAAGTTTTATGTGCCTAACTGCACATTATGGTCAGTCAAGACATACAAAGATTTCTGGGAAAACAGACCAGGGAAAATGTTCATTGAGTATGCGATATAAAACACGGCATTGTAGAGCCTGGCCACATGCGTCATGCATGGCAGATTTCTGAGTGGGTTCTATATGGGCATTAGTCCGTAGTATATAACAAACAGGTAAAGAAAGAAAGTTTTAGGAGTGAAATAACAGATTAACTTTTGTAAGCCTATTTCTTTTCAAACATAAAACTGAATTTTAGTAATTCCCCCCTGACATTTTCCTTCTTCCTGTGCTGCCCCAAAATAAGTGTCCTTCAGATGGTGTCTGACCAAGACAGGTAAAGATTTATGGAGTAAGGAATTGGGAGAAATGGAGTTTCTCCTACTGTTTGTGCTGACCTCTGCAGTGTATACTTAGCATACAGAGCTGACTGACTCTCTCTTTACATGAAAGTATATTTTACTCTGCAGTTTATCCTGCTAGGTGTCTTTCTTCTGAGGGATGTTTTACATAATTTGCAAACTTTTATGTATTTTATATAGAAAAAAATGCACATGAAGTTGTACTTACATTGCAGTGCACCTGTTTAAATAAGAGAATGTGGTGTTCATTCTCTGCCAGTTACTATTTATATTCCTGTCTTTTTTTCAGTTATTTCTGTTTCATTTTCTGTAAGATTTTGTTTTGAGGCCTTTTAGTAGAAGACTAAGTGGCTTGTATTGCTGTACCTCAAACTTTTTAAAATCAACATCTTTGCTTCAGAGCTGTTCCTTTTTGCTCCTTCAGTTATTGAATAGAATGTAAAATAAACACATACTTACAGAATCTAATTCAGAATAGTCAAAATACTGAGTTTTTGTAAAACAGTGCAGAATTAGAATTCATATATAATACACTGCAATACATAAAAAGTAAATTATTAAATCATACCTCACTTAACATAGATCTTTTTAATAGGAGCAAAATCTCTGCCATTAGTTCCAGACCAGTGTATTTCCCATTCACAGTGCTTTAGTGCATAACTTATAAATCTGTCTTCATCATCCTATATTACTTTTTCAAAGCAACACTAACATCAGGCAAGACAGGATGAATGAAAGTCAATGAAGGTCAACTAGATAATCCAGTTATTAAAGATTCTTGGAAGAACACTACTCTGATCCAGAATTGAGTGTGAATTTCTGTATCTTTGTTGACAAGAGTCATTTCTGTAGAACTATGGTGTATTTTCTATGGTAATGTGGTTTTAGATTATGCAAGCCTAATCTGTTTGGATAGTATGTCTGAATGTCAGTTGTCTGTACTCTAAAATATTTGTTATTTTGCAGAAGTCATTTATAATACACATTTCATGTACCTGTTCTATCTTCTGAGTAGTGAAGAGGAAAATTTAACAAAGAATTAGGTATTGCATTACAAAGAGACAGTGTGAAGGTTGCATAATCGTTGCATATATGCCATTGCTAATTTTCCACACATTTTTTTTTCATCACTTTCTTTCATGATGCAGAATAGGCCATCTCTTGGGGGCATAAAACACATCTATACAATAAAAAAAGTTGTTATTTCTGGCACCTACTAATAGCAGAAATAGTGAGCTAGCCTGAGTGTTTGAATTTAAATATAAAACTTCACACTGTATAAGCCATCTGTGCTAGACTCTACAGATGATAACATAGAATACAGTCTCACTATGCAGATGAATACTTGTTTTCAGTCTTAAAAACTTACTTAAGCTTCAAATTCAGCTTTGTTTCTCCTATTTCAGATCCGTCTGAAACTTGCCTACTTATTTCTCCCTTACAGAAATAGGTCTAGTAAAAAATAATACATATGGATACCAACCTTGTTTCATTATGTTTTTTAAGCCACATATAGATAAAAAAGGGCAGGTATGAATCAGTTGTCAGTTATTTGAACTGAAGACTAGATATTTGTGCTTGACTATAATGCTACATGTGTTTATAAATAAATTATGTAATACTACATGTTCTTATTCTCCCCCACCCCTGCAAAAAAAGAGAACAAAATATGGCATAATCACTATACAATTTGTGATTGAATCTGTTTAGTTCATCCTTTTCTCTCTCCTTTTGGCCTGTTTTTAGTTTCATTGTATTCTAAATACACAATCCCAAAAGGTTTGCTTTTTATTTGGCACATATGCAACTCTCTCACTAAGAAATTGCTTTGAGAAAGGTGCATTAGATCTGTAACCATATTCAGTAACTCCAAATCAGTACAGCTTATATGTGGTGTACCTAAAACTTTGGCCTCCTTTATCTCTGGGCTATCTTTTCAGAAATCATTTTGCCAGTCTTTACCATGTGCACTGTATGCTGCCAGCGTGCAGTTAAGTGACATGTTAGGCAAGTTGGAACTGTGCATAAAGGTGATCCACAGCACAGCAGGAATATTGTTTGTATGTATTCAATACATACTCACCTAAGGCTCAGTTGTGGACTAGATACTTCAAAACTTGTTTTGCTTCTGATTGCCATGATAACAGAGAGATATCCTTACAAACCCAGAATGTCCTTGGCATTCAGGATTTATGATTCCAGACATAGTGAGACATTCCTGAGCAGTTTGGCTGGAAAACACAGGTTTTAACCCAAAAAGTTTCGGAGTTTTGCATTGTAGTCACACTAGGAATATATACTTCTCAGGAAAAAAAAAAAAAAAAAAAAAAACCTCAAACTTGTGTAAAGGAAGACATGCAGATGTCTTCAGAGTAGTCATGTCAATATTATATTCTTCACAGAGTTCACAAGATGTTGTCTTTTTGAGTATTTAGTCTACCTACAAAGCATTACATTTAAGCAATGAATTGGGTTTCATAGTTACTACTTTATTAGATAAACTTAATTATGAAGAAAAAGCAGCAGTAAATAAATCACAATAATAAACTAGATAACATCGTAGAATCATAGAATGGTACGGATTGGAAGGGACCTCTGGAGTTCATTGAGTCCAACCCTCCTGCCTAAGCAGGATCACCCAGGGCAGGCCATGCAGGTACAGATCCAGGTGGGTTTTGAAAGTCTCTAGAGAAGGAGACTCCACAACCTCTGTGGGCAGCCTGTTCCAGTGCTCTGTCATGCTCACAGTAAAGACCATTTTACTCATGTTGAGGTGGACCTTCCTGTGTTCCAGTTTGTGACCATTGCCCCTCATCCTCCAAAGAGATTGGCCTCTTCTACTTGTCACCCACCCTTTAGATATTTGCAAACATGAATAAGATCCCCTCTCAGTCTTCTTTTCTCCAGACTAAACAGACCCAGGACTTTGAGCCTTTTGACATGAGAGATTTTCCACATCTTTGTAGCCCTCCATTGGACTGTCTCTGGTATTTCCCTGTCCCTCTTGAAATGGGGAGCCCAAAACTGGACACAGTACTCCAGATGTGGTCTTACTAGGGCTGAGTAGAACCTCCCTTGACTTGCTGGCCACACTCTTCTTTAAGCACCCTGGGAGACCATTGGTCTTCTTGACCACAAGTGCACTTACTGTCCACCAGGACTCCGAAGTCGTTTTCCATGAAGCTGTTTTCCAGCAGGTCAACCCCTACCCTGTACAGTTGCATGGTGTTATTCCTCCCCATGTGTAGGACTCTACACTTGCCCTTTGTGAACTTCATGAGGTTTGCCTTTGCCCAGCTCTCCAGCCTGTCCAGATCTTGCTTGATGGCAAGCTTTCCGAAGTGTCAGCCACACCTCCCAGTTTTGTATCATCAGACTTGCTAATGGTACACTCAGTCCCTTCATCCTCATCGTTGATGAAGATGTTGAATAAGACTGGACCCAGTACTGACCCGTGAGGAACACTAGTGACCTCTGGGGAACACATCTTCAGTCACCCGATAACTAGCACAGTGGTATATTACTATGATATGCAAGTCTAATGTAGGAAACATGTAATATTAGCTTTATATTAAGATAAATTGCTTTGTTTTAGAAGAAATCCTTAGAATAGTAATACAAACTTAAGGAATCACACAGTTCAGTTTCTGTGGAGTCAGTGATGGGTATAGCATGAGTCTGCAGGATGGCAATAACATAAATTTCTTAGTATTTTCATGTTTGTATATAGTTTATGAGAATAATGGATAGAACGGTCTCTTGGGTTGCTTGTGGATAAACAAAGTGACAGTAATATTTGAATTTGTGGTCATCATTCTTCCTTTCCATTCATTTCTTCTCTTCCTCTGAGAAGGTGATCTCCCTCTTGCCAAAGATAATATTTTTCCTTCTGTTTCAAGCAGATAAATAGGTGTGTGTACATATTTGATGTTTTCTGTGAAACTTTTGAAATAATAGTAGTGATGAAAATAATGAATGTATTAATGAACTGATTGCTAATATTACAGAGAAACTGGTTATACTCTGTTAAGTATATGCTCATATCATCTATTCAACTGTTACCTGTATGTCTTTTCTGTAGGTGACAGATCAGTCAGTGAAAGCTTTTGCTGAACATTGTCCTGAGCTGCAGTATGTTGGGTTTATGGGCTGCTCTGTTACATCAAAAGGAGTCATTCACCTCACCAATGTAAGTATTCTAACTAATTCTAGCTAGTCAGTAGTGTATTTGACTATTGCCAAGCCATAGGTATCAGCTAAGATATGAACAAACTTGATGAATAACACTGAGATGAATAGAAACATGACAAGATAAATGAACTTTGCATTACTGAACAAACACATTTAGATTTCCCTGTGGAGGAAAAAAAACCAAAACAATGTAGCAAAAACATATTCAAAGTATGAAACTTTTTCTCAGAAGTAATAATACTGTTTGGATCAAAATTCTTTGAAATGCCTAGTTATGTCAGATACTATTGCAAACAAAATTCTACAGTTGGAAGTGTAAAATTCTTAGCGCAGGAGATTTAGATAGACCTCTTACTGCAACAGGTTACCCGCCTATGTTCCCATGAGGGAACTGGGGTTATTTAGCCTGGAGAAAAGGAGGCTGAGGGGAGACCTTATTGTTCTGTACAAGTATCTGAAAATAGGTTGTGGTTAGGTGACAGGTGGAGGTTGGTTTGTTCTCTCGTGCAGCAAGTCATAGGACAAGAGGAAACAGTCTCAGCTTGTGCCAGGGGAGGTGTAAATTAGATACTAGGGTTGTCACTAAAAGGGTTGTCAAGTATTGGACCAGGCTGCCCAGGGAAGGGGTGGAATCACTGTTCCTGGAGGGTTTAAGACACATAGGTGTGGCACTTAAGGACATGGTTTGGTGATGACCTGGTAGTGATGGAGTAATGGTTGGACTTGATGATCTTGAAGGTCTCTTCCAACCAGAATAACTCTATGATGCTATGGACATATATTTTGTATGTATCCATCTTTCTCTATTAATGCTGATTGTGAGACAGATAAATTTTATTTCCTTTCCTTTTATGTAAGAAGAGTGATGTGTAGGAAACTAACTTGAGTGAACCTGCAGAAAATAATGGAAGCATTCAATAAAATGAATGACTTGGATGAGCTGGGATCTTGCAAACATCAGGTAGAACAGAGGAAAAATATCTCTGGAATAGATAAATTAGTATTTATAGCTAAGAAGTGCAAATGGGAAAATTATTGACTGTAGAAATTAATACTGAATATGAAAAGTTCTGTTAAATGTAAAAATGGTTTTAAGAGATCTTGAAGTAGCAAGTGGAGAGCATATTTAATGAAAACAGAACATGCCTGAAGAAGATACAGTTCTTTCAACGCAGCTGTGCAGCTTTCTTGTTGTTATACAGAACCATTCAGCATGTCTGTAAAATATTTTAATCAGTTCAGGGCAGCTCAGTAGTTGAAGATACAGAGGAATTTAAAACATTTTGGAACACATGGAAAAGGAAATAAGCCAGAAAAATTAATTTGCATGCTAAAGTTATAGCATCTGAAAGGACACAATTTGGAAGGGACTCTGGGTATATTGAAATCATGTGTAAAAGGGGCATATATCTGTGGGAGAGAAATGATACAATAATTTTCATGTCTTATGAAAACTGTATACATATAACTATAGGCTGTATTTATATACACAACATAAATATAGGAGGTACATAATTTAGAAATCTGACAAAGATAGGTTACGTAGTCCAAGGCTTTTGCAGCTTCTCACACAGATCACTTTTCAGGTGCCTGCTTTGGTTACTGCATTATTCTGGCCAGATTTATTGAGGATTTTAAAAATGTTTTACCTTTCAGTAAAGTGATTTTATAATCCCATTATTTCAAAAAAGAAAAGTCAAGGGCTTGATTTTTTTCTTATTAACATTTAGTTCTGATTTTCATGTGGTTTAATAATAAGAAATTATTAGAAATCCCGATTTACATCAAAGTGACACTGTTGTACCTAGTCCTTCAGAAAATACCTAGGAGACTGCTTTGTCACAAACTTGGAAAAGTCATATGTGATAATTAATTGGTGCATGTGCTTTTTGGTGGGACTTGAGATTTGGGGATTCCAGTTTCCTTGAGGCTCTGAACAACCTGATCTAGTTGATGATGTTCCTGGTTATTGCAGAGGGACTGGACTAGATGAGTTTTAAAGGTCCCTTTCAACCCAAACTATTCTATGATTCCATGATATGACATCTTCTGTAAGGTTTACCAAGTATTCTTTCACATATGAGTGAGTTTCTGTGCATAATACCAAGTTTTGGTTTTTTTACACTTATTGCTACTTTAAGCTGATATATATATATATATACACACACGTAACATAGAAAATGGGATGATGCCATATATTTAGGGGAAAAAAGCAAGTAAGGGATTTTTCCCAGTCATACAGTAACTGGAAAATTGTATTGGAATTCAGAGTTTTGTACTCTGAAGCTATTGACAAGTGGTATCTGGTTAATCTTGCTGCAGTGACTTCAGTAATGTTACCACCTGGCTGCTCTGTTAAGTGTTACTTCCTTGTAGTTGAGCAAGCAGTTTTAACTAAAACTCAGAATTGCACTGATGCATCCAGCAGACACATTCTCTATTTCTACAGTTCTTTGGAGGAGATAAGATACATCAGGGAGTTAAAACAAGTATCTGAGGAGTAATAACATGATATTTAACTGCTGTGTATGTCCTTTCCAGAATTCATCTGTTGATGACATAATTTTTTGTGCTAACCATCATGTATTTTCTTATGGTCAGTTTTGTTGAGTTCTTAACCAGTACTTCATAAGAGCTTAGTCCTGTGTTTTTAGGGAATTTTGAATTTGTTCTTTGCCCTACATGGCATATGAGCATGTCCCGAAAGACTGTTCAGAATTATTTCCCTTACATCCCTCTGCTTCCTGTGTGCAAAGCGGAGATAACAGCACTGGCTGCTGTTGTAAAATTGCTTTGAGGCTGATGGATGTATAAAAATCAAATGGTTTATTATTACTGTATTTCCCCTAAGTAACATTACCTCTCTTTAAAAATACTGGCACTTGAAAATTCTGAATTATAGTGGTGCTGAATCACAGAGCTTTTTTAATAGATAATTTTGGGGTGTGGTAGTGAAAAAGTTGTATATTTTAGAAAAAGAAGAAACATTCAAGTTTTATTTTCATTATTTTTCTACTGAACATATTGACATTCATTAACAATTACTTCTTGAGCAAAACCATATTATCGCAATAGTGTGGGTTTTGGTTTTTTTTCCTAAAAGTTAATATAAACTACAGAAAATGCACCTATAGTAAATAGTGATTATTGGGCAAGATGAGAGGCACTGCATGTATATACACAGGGAGAGATAATGGGAAAGAAGGAAAATGTTTATATGCATTTCACAGTTAGACTCCCAGTTGATAAATCTGGGTGATTGGTTTGTTCTACTGACCTAGAATATTTGATTTTTCTTCATAGCTGTAATGTGTAAAACACTGTCACAAAATAATAGATTTATCTGGTTTATGACATCAAAAAAATTAGTAAAACTTTTATCAACTTTGTTTCCATGGAGGAGAAAAGAACATGTACTGGATATATTATTGTAGTTTTTATCTTCTGTTTTCATTATATCTCCCAACAATTGTTTCCTTATTTTATCCTTTTTTTTTTTTTTTTTGACACTTGTTTTGTTATTACTTGCCTTTCCCTACATGATAGGGTTTTTTCCTTGTGTTCTTCCTTACTTTCCTCCTTACATTCTTGTCTCTTCAGAGTTTATTGCTGCTTAATTTTTAATTTTTGGTTTCTTCTTCTCCTGTAAGCACAAAGATCTATGCAAATGTGCAAAGTACCCGTGCATGTTAGGTACTCATGTTGAAGAAAGAATAACCAGAAGGGTAATTTTTATTCATTAGCTAAGTGTGAATTAGAAACTCTGTATGCTCAGTAATGAAATAGTGATTTTAAAGATTTTATATCTTTGACCCTAAAAGTGATGGTTTCTTCCCCTCTTGTGGTAATTGCTTCTCAGCAATTTAATTGTTCAACTTACAGAATTTTAACAGCTGGTATCAGCAAATCTCAACATATAGACATAGTTTTATTTCTAAGCTGCTTCCTTGGTGGCTTCCTTTGAGTTCTGATCATAGAATCATAGAACGGCTTAGGCTGGAAGAGACCCTAGAGATCAGCTAATCCAACTTCCTCGTCATGGGCAGGGACACCTCTTAACCAGACTAAGTTGCTCAAGGCCTTATCCAACCTGGCCTTAAGCACCCCCACAGAGGGGGCATCTACTACCCCACTGGGCAATCTATTACAGAGTCTCACCTTCTTCATACTGAAGAACTTTTCCCTAATATCCAGTCTAAACCTATTTTTCCTCAGTTTAAAACCATTTCCCCTCATCGTATTGCTGGACACTCTTGTGAAGAGTCCCTTTCCAGCCGTCCTGAAGGATCCCTTCAGGTATTGGAAGGCAGTTATAAGATCCCCCCAGAGTCTTCTCTTCTACAGGCTGAACAATCCTAGCTCCCTTAATCTGTCCTTGTAGCAGAGGTGCTCCAGCCCCTGGATCATCTTTGTGGTCC
>JAAGNO010003996.1:11453-22531 GCA_033439905.1 Ceryle rudis | reverse complement strand
CAGCTTACTGTTCCTGCAAGCCTGCTCTGCCTTGCCATGTCTCTGCTCGCCCCTCAGGCCTGATTATATTAGGGCAAACCCAGACATGCCAAGGTAATACTGAGTCTGGATGGACCCCATGTCCATTCTTCTCAAGGTGCATTACAACATATTGCCACACAGTTGTTCTCAGTAGATGATCTGCTTAAGGGAGTAGATACATATCGTATGTGTGTATGGAGAGAATGATACCTCCTCTTTTTAAGGCATTTAAGCTTCATAGCAAAAAACATTCCCTTACTCCATTGTCAGGAAGCATGTTAAGGGTTTGTCAGGTGTGAAAAGAGAAAAAAGGACAACTAGTAATTAACAGAGTCCTTTACACACGATAGGAAGAATTTCTTAGATACTTGAACGCATTGCATATATGTGCACAAGTGTGTTAGTGGATTTGTGTGTATAGATACAAAGTATTTCATTCACATATTAGTATCATAGTATCTGAATTGCATAGGAATTTCCAAGCAAGTAAGTTCAGTGCCTTTTCTGTACATCAGAGTAATAGCCTGTTTTTAAAATGCTTCCTTCAATGGAAATACAAACATCAAGAATTGAAAGGTGGTTTAGCTGAGTCCTGTGCTGTGAAATATGGCATATGGAGTCTTTGGTATTAGTGTTGGTGTGTTTTTCCTTTGTTACCTGTTGTTGCATGTATGTCCCATTGCAAAGAGAATCAATATGACACCCTGACAGGAATAAAGTATCTAAAATAGAATGTAAAAACACTAAAAGTGTATTTGTATCATCTAGGAGGACTGATAGAAAATAATACAGGATAGGAGGGACTTAAAAGGTACATGTAGAACCCACAATATTAAAAGTAAACCCGCATACTGTCACACAAACAGAAAAACTTGAATCTTTACATTTTTATAATTCCTTTAAATATTTTTTCTCAGGTTGGGCTGATATCACATAGGTAGGTACTTTGATATTAATGAAGAGGAAACAAAATAATAAACTTGGTGTGTCGCATGCAAAACCAGAAATAGAGGCTTAATTTCTAGAGGGGGATAGAATAAGTAAGCATTTTTTGTTGTCAGATCACACTGTGACACATCACTCAATAATTCATCATGGCTTTCGCTTCTCCTCCTTTGAATGCACCCACAAATTGGAATAGAGGGAATATTATATTTGAGACTACTTTAAGTGAGTTCTAGGTTACATATATATTTGTTTAGAAATTTTAGACAGGGCAATACACGGTATACCACCTAAGGAGTTAGATGGTTGAAAAGCAAAGTAAATGGAGCTAACAATACTAGATGAAATAATTATAGGATGGAATGATAGAATGCACTGAATAATGTATTTAATTCTTTATAGAGAGATTTTTTCAGAGATAAAGCATGGTGGAGTAATAAGTTTAGATATTCAGATGGCTTTAGTATTCTGGTAGTTAGGTGGAGTAAAAATACTGAATCATTCTACAGCAGAAACCACTAGGTGTACAGAAGAAGGCATTACACTGTGCTTTCCAGCACTGTATTTACAGTGTTACTCTCCTTCATATTGAAAAGTGTCACAAAAAGTAATTTGGTCTCTTCTACCCTTTCTACTAAGCTTACTGAGTGGATTTTCAGTTTATGGGAGTTGCAGTTACTTCTGGTTTTCTGCACTAGATATAGGTATTTAAATCTGTTCTTTTTCCCCTGTACTGAAAATGAGTTGTACAAGAAAACAGTCTTATTTGTGTATTTATGACCACTTCCCAAAGTTCCAGTGAAGAGGTTCTCAGGTCTCCTGTAGTGCACTGCCATGTCATATTCATGAAAGGTACCAATGTACATTTTAGATTCCACAAAGTCCAGTACTCTCTTTCTTAAGTGTTTGGCCCACATTTCTTCAATTAATGTCCATATTTCTTAATTGCATCTTTGCAATGTCAGCCCATTTCCTAGCTTACATTTTCTGATTTTTTTTTAGCCTACTTTTGTCCATTGACTTTGTAAGTAGTAATTGAAGGTGTCTCTCGCAATTTCCTTCGTCTTTTTTTTCGGTTTTAAGTCTCTCTTAGTTGATTGCAGGTGGTCATATAAAAAAGTCTGACAAGAGCAGTGAGTGTCTTCCAAATGTTGAATTTGCAAAAACCCCACATCTTGAGTTTTCATAAATTTGTCACTTTGGCCCACATCTTACCACAGTGGGAAGAATCTCTCATCAACCTGGACTTTGTGTAAGTGTTACAGAGCTAATTTTAGGCTTAGGTATTTTATCTTTCATGCTACAGCATAAAATGGAATTACTAGTTTTAGTTTCATATTAGAGCCTTGCAGAATTATTTGTAAAGTGACCAAACTTGTGAAAACTGCTAAGAAAAAATGATTAAAAGCCACTTTGCCATTATTATCCTAGATTATGAGAAAATTTCACAAAATGGAATTTTCCGCTTTAGTATTACTTTCTTCATGAAGTCTTTATGTTATCCCCAATGCAAAGGGAAAAGCAAAACCAAAAGGGTTAAAACCTGAATGTATGAACAAACAATACTATCTTTCTCTGCCATTTACAAACTCAGTATCATAAATTTTGAGCAGTGTTAATTGTGGGATATTAACTTCAAACTCTTAAATTCAGCAAGATATCATGAGACCTGTGTACCACTGGGGATTTAAGAAGGAAGGAGGGAGAAACTGAACAGACTTGAGCATGATATTACTACTCTTTAAAGTATAATGTTCTTGGAAACCACTTTAGATTATGTGGTAAAGTAAGTAAAGAAGTACCCCACATTGCTGCACTCCTGATAACAGACATTGGGAAAAGGGATTTTTACATTCCAAAAATAAATAGAACTATTGTGGCTCCTTGTACTATTCCCACAGCCTGTGATTCTCTTGAACAGCTGTGCTTGTATGAGCAGTGTTTAGCAGCTTGATCAGTAGTACACTTTGAGACCTCGTGAATCCGGTCAAAATCACAGTAGATCCAAGAGATTGGATCCTTTTATAAAGTTTTGTCTTCTACCAAAAAAGTGTATGTAAGAGAATGGCTCTTAAGTGTTTCAATCTTACTTAAACATATGTTAAAAATTGTAGAGCTTTGATTACAATAGCTGTATATCCTATTATGGGCTATAAAATTATTTTCTTGACTAATTTGCTTCACTGAAGTACTTAGTAATGTGTATATACTTGTCTTTCAATAACAATGAAATTCAGTTATGAGAAATGATTATTTATATTTAATTTTCACTAATTCTCTTACTGAATTTATAATAATTTTTAAATCAAAGACCTTATTTTATTTGGAACTTCAACTGAACAAGTGAAAAGCACCTTAAGCAAATCTTAAAGGTTGCAATGTCACCAAATATTTAAAGGGCACAATAAATCAATAAGCAATTGTACAGTTTCTTAGAGGTGGGGTAGGCAAAAAATAATAAATCTGTAATTCCAACATGAAGTGCCAACTCTTCTGTTACATTTATAGTTGAGTATTTGCTACAGAAGGAACAATCAGAAAATCAATTAACTGTTGTTCTCATTTGGCATTAAGTTTATGGAAATTGTTGTATTTGCTCTTCAATGCATATTCTTTGGGAAAAAGTGGAGTGTAACTAAGAGAGGGATTTTGAAATGACAGTAACCAGTAGGCATGTATGATAAGTGAGATCTACTCTGATAGCAGTACAGCTCTAGTTATGTGTATAACATATATTAGGGTCATCTGGTTTTGTATCCTTGGAATAAAGGTTTTTTTAGGGCATTTTGAGTCTTCATATAATCAAAATGCATAGTTTGCTTAAAATGAACAAAGTATATCTTGGATAAAGCTATTTGTTGGGTTACATATAATGTATTTTAAAAAATATATAATCCAGGCTGAATTGAAGCTTGTAGTTGTACAGCTTTAAATATCTGCAGCTAACATTTTTTCCTTTCTGGAAAATGTTTTTGTCTTGAAATATAAATTGAAAATAGAGATAGAAGCAATGTTTATTTTAAGAGTAAATCTGTGAACATAGCTTTAAACAAAGTTAAATACTTTCTAGTCACATCTGTTAAATACAGACAGGGCTTTTTTTTGTGTTTGAAGAGTACATATATTTTAATATTTCAGGTACTTACAGCATTCTGAGAAAGACATCTTGAATAATTAGATGATTTTATTCTGATTTAATACTATAATTTATTGTGGAAGGCATCTTAATGCTATTACATTAGCTCAAATTCTCATTTTGTATTTTCATTGATGTGTGTTAATTGCTTAAGACAAATAATTGACATTATTCTAAAGATCATGTAAGATGAACTTAAAAATGAAGGACATCATGACTTCTATTTTTCACTTAATAGAGTTGAAAAATAAGCTAATGAGGTTTTAGTCTCTTAACCCTTTTTGGCTTGTTTTTATCTGTGTTCTGAAAATCATTGTCTGCAGATAGTTGTACATTTATAAACACTGGACCCTTCTAGTGCTAAACGGGTCATTCTGGAACAGTGAGAAGTGTTACTGAATTTTGAGGAGGTTTTGTTGCTCTAATGGCTTTTTTAAAGATTAAAAGAATTTAGCACTTGTTTGAGGTTGCTTCATTATCAACCCTCGTGCTAGTATGAATTGTCACCTGACTGTATATGCGCTATGAAAAAAAACCCCACTGTTGTAGCTAAAGTAATTGAAGAGAATAATTATAGAAGGATTAAAATGATTCATTTTGATCCTCTAGTTTGCAGTAGATTTTGAAGAATTGACCCCATGTCATCTGCATAAGTAAAGCTCATACTTCAGTCCTGATTCTACCTTTCTTAATGTTAGAAGTCACTGTGCCTCATTTTGAAATGCATGACAGTTAGGTTTGTGTGTTTGTATTAGTATAAACTTCTATGTACCTCATCTGCCTGTGTTTATTATACATATGAATTTGAGAAAGGGAAGAGAGGATAGCAGACTACATGAGTGGGTCTCTTCAGTGTTGTTTTACTCAGCATGAGCAGCTGAATTTAGCAGCATTCTCATAAAGCTAGAGACCTAAAAGACTATGATATGCTATTTATCCACCAATAACCTGTCCTGTAAGCAAAAGCCTATAGTCTGTCATTACCTAACAGAGAATACTGAAAGAAGATCAGGGACTCTGGTGTGAGAAGGAATGTGGGAAATTTAAAGTGGTTTGAACTTTATGTTCAGATTCAGAAACTAATCTTATGGAGAATCTTATCAATCAATAAGGTACAAATTTTGGCGGTTGTATAAACATTTATTTTACCAGGAAATTAATAAATAGGACATGAAGATGCATCCAGGAAACATACAAAGAGATACAAAGAGATTTTGTTGTACTAATTTAATGGTTCATCTGAGCTGTTTATTTACGTAGTTTTGAATAATGAAAACTAACATGCTGCTTACTTGTAAATAATAGATTTGGAGATATTATTTTAGCATCTTTAAATATGATACAGAATAACCTGACTGCCTTTTTCCCAAAGAGCATCCTGAAAGTCTACCAAAATTACCATAAAATCATAATAAAGAACAAGTGAATAGAGACCTTTGGTGTCTTTTTTCACTGTAATTACTGATTTCTTTTTCCATAATTCACTCAAATATATTTGTTAAATATAAAAATGGATGCATTATTAAGAATCTGGAAACCAAGTGCTTAAAACTCAAGAACCCCTTAATGTCATACATGAGTTTCTGCTTTAATTGTTTGTGCTTATAATCCAATGAATGAATTTTGTTTGTGAAATGTGTATGTTCCAAGTTCTGTGCATCTTGGTCATATGCCAGCTGCTTTTTAATAATGCATGTGTAAAGCATGTATTTTGTCTTTCATAGGATAAAATATAAAGCTGCATATAATGCAGTTTTAAATATACATATTAAAATGTGATAGAAACTTAATGAAAACTTTCCCTTCTGAACTTTGAAATAGACAATCTTTGTTGTTTCAGTCTTAAGATTGGATTAATTGTAGAATTCTTTTATCTTTGTTTTATTATCATGGCTTTTTTGAAGGTAATGAAGGAGATGAAGAATTCAGTTGAGATGCTGTCATCAGCAGATCTTCTACATAGAATAATCTGGAAATTTAAGCATGAAGTCCTCTTTCCCAACCACATTTGATTTAGAGAACTTGCAGAACCCAGTCTGTAGGATGGATTACCAGTAGTTACATTTCAGATCTATAGAAATCTGAGGCTTTTTTCAAAGTTGGGATGCTGAAGAGCTGTGACTTTGAATTGAGCTAAAGTTTCACACTGACAGATTTAGATATCCCAAACTTCTAAAAACTACTCAGTTTCCTCAGATTACCTTAGCTTTGTTCTCATTTTTCAAGTCTTAGTGACAGGCATGAACACAATCAACACTGAATGTTCTAATAATCCGACGAACTGAATTTGCCAAGGACAACTTCAAGCTTCACTTGAATTATATTTGTTTGATGAAGTAAAAGTAATTTTTAGGTTTAGACTAAGATGGAGAATTCCCATGGAAAACTGGAAGTTTGGACATTCTAATAATTGATTAGGATAGACCTGAGCTGTAAGCAGACAGAATTCATTTCATGTTTACTGGTGGTACTTTTTAGCTCCATTTAGAGTTTCTATCCAATAAATGGTTTCAGAACGTAAAGGTTAGTTAGATTGCTGTGCAGGGGACTCTGTGGGATTTTTATTATCACATTTCTCCAGCCAATGATACAGATACGATCTGGTGCAAACTTTGGAACCAGGCTGAGAAGTTACCAGTGTGGGCGTTACACACACTTTCAGATGACAGGAATATGTTACTGAAAGAAAAAGGAAGGAAACTGTCTGTCTTCTTTAGATCCCACAAACCTATATGCTGTACTCCCTATATACTATAATATATAGTATATGTAACTTCTATTTCTTTTTAAATTGTCCTGATAGTATATGGGGCTTCATTTTCCAAAACTCATTTTGTACTGGAGAACAAATTAAAGGTTATTTTTTTAATAGGATAAATCTTTTCTAATTCAGTAATTAAGTATTTCTCCACTCAACGCTGTGTGATACCGAAGCTCAAGAGAGAAGTAACTTGATGGAATTCAAAAGTCACTTCATAAATCCGAAGAATTAACACATCATGCCAGTGGCTAAGCTCTACATACAAAACACTGGTCATGTTCTCCTTAAGCTCCTTTGATTAGACATAGCATTCCCCTTGCACTGATTGAGCTATGGCTGAAGCTTGTCAGGAACTGGAAAGCATTGGTGTGTGTTGTAACGTATAGTGGAACATGTTGTCCCATTAAAGGGTAAAGCAGTTTGGCAGAAAAAACTCCTTGCATTTCAGCTTGTCCTCAGATATCAGAGGGGCTGGAGGTGGCTAGGTTTAGATTCTGAGTGATACCCAGTTTGGCACTATTGGTCCAGTTGCGTTCAATATATTTGAACTGTCAGGATTAAGGATGGACTAATAGTGTGCTGCTCTTTCAGCTGAGTTGTGCACCGCGGACTCACATGGTCAGACTTAAGATAGTTTGGTGGCATCCAGTGATAGACTTCTACAGTGAACTTAATGAATAGAGCAGTTTATTAAAGCAACAGGAATACACGTTCATATGGATTGCCAGTGATAAATACACTGTCTGCAAAAGCACGTGCAAATATTGAGATTTTAAATGAGTGTGAATCAAAATTATTCTATGTAGAGATTTTCTAAGTTTCCTTGAGCTACTGCTCAGTATAGTCTGGATCTTACCCAAAGGCATCCCTATGGACAGGAAGAGAGACTCAGCCAATTGACTGATCCCAGAAGTCAGGTGTAGTCTGTGATGAAACCTTCCCTAACTTGTTCATGATGATACCTTGCCAAACATTACCCTTTCTTAAACCATTTTTTATATTATTTTTTTTTATTTTTAAGGTGGAGCTTGAGTGACTCTAGTCATACATAACTTTGTTATGATTGGTATAAAACTTGGTATAAAAAAATTGGTATAAATACTCTTGCATTCCTTTAAAGATACAGTTGAAGAAAATTTAAGACACAAGCTCAGTGAGGGGTGGTCGCACTTCAGAGGCAGGTAGTCTTTGGGATGGAGGTGTGTTTTGGTATTATAATGACATTATAATGAGCAATGTTTCACAAAGGACAGCATTTTTGACAGACTGTTGGCCCAAAGGTGGTTTCACTCATATTTTCCGTAGCTGTTTGCCTAGTTTGTTATTTCTCAGGCTTTGTAGAAGATTCTAACAATCATCAATGAGTATATAATACATTTTGTGCTTTGTACTTTTAACTTGTTTATGCAGGAGTGCTTGTTGGCCTTCTTGTTGCAGGATGCTGTTGGCCTTCTTGGCCACCTGGGCATGCTGCTGGCTCATATTCAGGTGGCTGTCGACCAACACTCTGAGGTCCCTTTTCCAACCGTTCTTCCCCAAGCCTGTGGGTCGCAAGGGGTTGTTGTTACTATTCTTATTCCAGTGAAATGGCTCAAGATAACATTTAACAATAATAACAAATTAACCACATTTTAAAAGACTTAGTCTGTCAGTATACTTCAAAACTGGAAAATAGCTTTTAACATAATAAAAACTTTTCAGGCTTTTTTTTTGGAAAACATTTTTTTCTTCAAATGTCAATGTTATTTATGTTAGATCATTAAATGCTCTCTTACCTTCTGGTTTACTGTACCTCTTGCAAGAGGATTAAATTATCCACCTGTATTGGTACAGTAAACACAGTTAAGCATTCCTAAAAGCATACTTTTTAAGTTCCACATGGGGCAGGTTAATTCCACTCTTGTTTCCATGAAAACGGTAACATATATCAACTAAGCCTCAGGATGTGGTTCATAAGAGATATCACTCTCTCCCTTGCCAGAATAAATTGTCGTTTTGGAAAAAAGTTAGTAGAAAGTGTAATATTACATCACTGAAGTCCAGTGACAAAAGTACAGAATATAGAAACAATACCTGTGCTGCATAGATACATTTTATTTTGTAATTTTTTTTTTTTTACTGTCTATATATTTTGAGTGTTTGAAGTATATATCACTACAGATGAATGACAAAAGGTATTATATGTTATCACTTGAATGTTTTAAAGAGTAGCGGTAATGAGTGCCCACAAGTCAATGAGGTTTTAATAACAGAGCTCATCGAATTGTTTGAAAATATATAAGGGGACATGTAAGAATACAATTCATTGTAACCTAATATAATGATACTCAAACTATAGTTTTATTTCTGTCTTAAAATACTGTCATAGCAAGTGGATGAGATTGCAAGCTTAGTTACATTTATTAATATACCAAATTTTTAGTTTTAATTAGAGTATCTCTTTTGAGACTAAACCTTTTACCATAAGGCCGTTTGAAACCTATGAGAGAAAAAGGAAGAGTTCTTTCAGAATATTATTTACATGATTTTAATTAATGATTATAATCTCCATGGTCATTTTTGAAAAAGAGCATTTAATCCCTTAACCAGTTTTCATGATTTGCATTTTGCAAAAACATGTAAGCCCTGCAGGCTTATTATCTCTAATTTTTTTCAACCCAAACTTATTTTTAGAGTATTTTATTTTGTTCTTGTTCCAAGTCTCATTTCCTATTGTAACACCTGTTTCTCATGCAGAGTTAACTGACTGGTAGAAAAGTGAAGTTTACTTCCTTTTGCCAAGACAATATATAGCCCTTGGCAAGGTTACCTTTGAAAACAGTTTTTCATGCAGAGATCGTGTACAAGCACTATTGCTGTTGCCAAGATCCCCTGACTAATGAAGGGTCAGCGCAATACTGTATTCTTCCTCATTGCTGGCGGCACGTATATGTAGTATTTCTTCTGAGAAAAGGCACACCAGCATTTCAAACAGAAGCTAGAAGTTTAACCTTCTAGGAGGAAGGTCAGTGTTAGTTTTTATTGATAACAGAGAAGAAAGAAACTATATAGGAATATGAAAGATAAATTCTATGGCAAGCTGAAAGTCTTAAAAACAATGAGTGTTCAAGCAGTTTTTAACAAAAATCAGTTTGAAAACTTTCATGTTTACAAAGTTGCTTCTTTGAATCTCAGAGCAGGCTTACGCTTAGTGTTCTGTATTGATGATTTGGGGAAACAATGCCTAACTAGGAAGGATTAGCATATAGTCTGAATTTAAAGGTCAGAATTTCACAAGCTCACTTACTGTTTATTTTTTTCTTTGTTCCACTTAATGGGAAAAAATATGTAGCAAAAAAAAAAAAAGATGGAATATTCCCCTTATTACTAATTGTGTTTAGAAACCATGGGTTCATTTTTTTTCCAGTGTGTGCAGCAAATAATCTTTTCTGTGACATAGAATGAATACTCAGATATCTTCAACTCAGACTTTTAAATAAAAGCTTCCAGTAAAATGTATTTAAAATAGATAGGCTGTAATCTACGAAGAAGCCATGAATTTCTGAAGTAAGATTTTAATCAAAATGTTGTCTCACAGCTATAGAAATAGAATGCCAGTATATATTCTATCAACAAATGAGCAAAATAAAGCAAGATGAGAGAAGTTATGTTAGGTAAGCAAATTTCTAGCTATTCTGTGGATGTGCTCAGTTAGTTAATAAAATGGCCAATGTAATGCCTATCCACAAGAAGGGCCAGAAGGAAGATCCAGAAAACTATAGGCCTGTCAGCCTGACCTCAGTGGCTGGCAAGGTGATGGAGCAGATCATCCTGAGTGCTATCAGTCGGCATGTACAAGACAACCAGGGGCTCAGGCCCAGCCAACATGGGTTTAGGAAAGGAAGGTCCTGACGAACCAATTTGATCTCATCCTATGACTGAGTGACCCATCTGGTAGATGAGGGAAATGTTGATGTGGTCTACCTAGACTTCAGCAAGGCCTTTGACAGAGTCTCTCACAGCATCGTCCTGGAAAAGCTAGCAGCCCATGGCTTGGACAGGTGCACCCTTTGCTGGGTTCAAAACTGGCTGGATGACTGGGCAAAGAGAGTGGTTGTGAATGGTGCCGCATCCAGTTGGTGTCCAGTGATCAGTGGTGTCCCCCAGGATTCAGTACTGGGCCCAGTTCCATTCAACATCTTTATTGGTGACCTCGATGAGGGGATCAAGTGTATT
>JAAGNO010003995.1:31347-95659 GCA_033439905.1 Ceryle rudis | reverse complement strand
AAAAAACAACACTCTCTGCTTCACTTAAGATCATGAGCAAAACCTTCATCTGACTTCAGCAAGAAGTTTGTTTAAAGACCAGTTGGACCAGGGCTCAAAACATGCTTTTAGCAATCTGGAGATTATGTACTTGGCAGCTTTAGAATAGCACTTGAGATGAGCTTACATTTGGCATTTTTATCCTCCAAAAATAAGGGCTTTCTTAGAGCAATGATGTGTTCCTGCTCACCCAAAGAATATAAATGAAGGCGAGGGTAGGGACAAAGTTGCATGTACGCATACACTTTTAATTGTATTTTAAGTACTGCAGTAGTAAACCAAGTTCAGCTTTAAGATACTGGGATACTCTTCACATATTGTCTATACCCACATCTCTCATATAATGACTCTCTGGAGCAACCTAACTTTTTTATTATTATTATTGCAGGTTATACTGCTCAGCACCATGGGAAAGAATATGTAAATCAGAAACATAAATGTGCCAGTTGAAAGCAGGCAGATTGAACTAATGAGGGTGATATAGCAATGACACAGCTAATTTTGATTTTTTTTTTTTGAAGAGCTAATTAAGGCTTTCTAATTACCCCAACCAGTGAGAGTATTACCCTCTTGAATAGCAATGAGTAATTAAGCTAAAGCAATTTTCAAAAGAAAAATAATATAAGTTTCGGACAATCTTTGAAAATCCCAACAGTAGCTCATAGATTATGTGAAAGAAGCAGCTTCCCTGGCAAGTGCTTCAGTTCAAGAGAGGCATGAATGAAATATCAGCTGGCTCCTAAGGACTCGGAGAAGGTGAAAGGGGCATTTTGAGATTTGTTGAGGACTGTTTTTCTATTCAGCTTCCCAGAAGAAGAGGAAAAAAAAAAAAAAATATTTCAACTGGTGGCAGAAAACCCTTCATGGTTTCTGTTAAGAAACCTGAAGCACAGAGGAGATTCTCTATAGGTGGGAATTTTAAGATTAAAAGGACATGCAGAGACTCCAACTCCCTTGAGAAACAGTACCAAAGATTTCATAAATTTCATCACATCAGCTATCAAAACACCACAAACACAGCTTTCAAAACTGTCGTGACAGAACAGGAAACACCATGAGGTGTTTGAATAAAAGGTGTTGTCTGAAGGAACAGTCCTAGTGAAGGCATGTGTCTATGTGTGCCTAACTTAAAGCAGTCAGGTCGAACCTCGAGCAGTTCCAGGAGGTAAAGCACCACAAATTCATATCCATATCATGTATTTAATCGAGGGTTAAACACTCATGGTTAGAATCCAAAGCCCTTTCTATCTCCTATGAACCACAGAAAAAGCCTTTCAAGTCCTTCACAAAGGACAAAAGATGTAAAATATATACAGGTTATTTAAAATTAACTCCTTAGAAAAAGTTAGAATTGGCAACACGGGTGAGAAACTGCACAGTCAGCCATTTGTATTTGTGTCTTCTGCCATTCAACACCACTGCATCTCCCCTAGACCAGCTGAGGGTACTAGTGCCACCATCTGCAGTAGTATCACCTACTCCTTGTGCTCTCTACAACACCACGCACCAAAAGCAGGATCAGGACAAGGTTAGCAAACAACAAATCCCCCAGAAAGACTTACCCAGGTCCCGGTGCAAGTCCCACACGGAGCTGAGCAGGGAATCCAGCATCACCATGAAATCACCCTCTTCAATGCTCTACAAATTCCTCTTCCTCCTCCAGAACAGCTCTTCTACTTCATACCTAAGCTTGCTGCTGGCCCACATCCCTTGCCATCTGTACAGCACATAGTAACACAAGCCAAAAGGTCTCATCACTGCAAAAGAAGTTCTTGGGAGAGAGTGTTTTCTTCCTTAAAGCAAAACAAAGCAAATTTCACAGCAGAGTGCAACAGAACTAAACATCAGTCTCTGGCCTTAACCAGAGGAATAACATCTTCCCTTGCTACTCACTGCTAATTTGTAAGACTCCTGCTGCCCTAATCCCAGTTTTCCTGAATTACTGGGCTGATTTACCAGGTGTTTTGAGTTGCTCTGAAGTTCAGGGCAGCAAAGGCTAATGTTTTGCTTAGTTCTGAGTATCATTTTGAAGGCTCAGGAGAACCTTCTTCATGCAGCTCTCTGAGCAGAATCAGAGGGCTGGTGTAGGAGATTGTCACATTATCATAACACAAGATGAGTTTTTCTAAAGGCAGGTAAGAACACGAAGAGGGAGCATTAGCTAACTAAAGGGTACTCCAGCCTTATTTAATAAGAACTAAGCTCCAGTAGGTCAATTCTGGCAGGAGAAAAAGGGTTAAAGTAGAGGATGAAGCTTGGGAGACACTGGAAAAACAGTACACCTACAGAGACACCCTTCAGGAAGAGCTGTGGGGAGCCCAGCAGAGCTCTCTGCTGTACCACCAATGGCTGAGCGAACACAGGGACCTCCCCAGAAGCCATCTATGATTTCTACTGTACAGATCTTACATTCGCCATCCTGAAACCTCCTCATTTTAGCATATTATCCCACCCCTCTGTTGAAATTTAACTACCAAGAAAAGGAATTTCCACGCTACTGCTCCTGCTCTGTCACAAACAGTGTCACACCCATCCTTCATGCTGAAACGAAGCACTGGCTGTATCATGCCGGCTCTGTACCCAGGTGCTGGAGCAGAGATTGTCACAGCGATTAACACAACGAAAAATCTGAGGTTGTGCTGTGGAAAGAGAAAACCACACCCGTGCTTGCACTGTGAGCTGTCTGAATAGCCACAACCGGGAACAACCGCTTTTATTTTTGCTTGCTGCAGCAAACTCCTGCAGGTCTGTCTTAGGGCAATCCCAGGGTATAAATAAAGGAGTCAGCTGGCCAGAAGGAATGAAACCAAATGATATCCCCTTCTTATCGTGTACCTGTATCCACAACAAACAAATGAGTCGATCTGAGAGGAAAGAAACTCAATCAGCAGGCCGGCACCGGCGACCATGGCTTGCAGATTTTATTGTTCCAGTGGTGTTATCAGTAAAGCCTGGCTGTCCATTCAGTGCAATGTTCATAATTGGTTTTATCCCCTTGAAAACAAGATGGTTAGAAACAGGATTAAATTGATCTCTGAACAATGTTTACCTTTTTTCTCACCACCAAGCAGACAACCAATTCATGACATTAAAGTTTAATTAACAGGGAGATCTGAGCACTACCTCCCAGACTAACAATTACGTTTGGTGTTACGTGTTCTTTTCTCAGCAAGGCAAGTTACCTCCAGTTGCACTTGAAGTTTCTCTTCTGAAAAACTAGAGCGCAGCAAAATCCTGGAGAACATTTTTAAAAAAGAAGAATGAGAGGTTACGGGATGGTGTTTTTTCAGCTATTATTTGTTAGCACCTCATCTGCAGGGAAGGGTGCAGAGTGCTTGGTGGCTTTGGGAGCATTTGGCCTAAAATGGAATGGAAACGTAGTCAGAAGAGTTAGGTGTGTTTGTGTAAGTTGGAAGGATGGAGAGAGTATATATTAGGCATTTCTCACACACACATACCCCACACCTGCTCTTGACAGCTTGTTCCATGTTCCATATCAAATGTATAAATAACATATAAACATTTTACATATAAATGGAGTAACACAAGTCCTGCCAACTCTCCATCTCTATACTTAGACACAAAAACAAAAGCATGGACACAGAGCTAGAAATCCATGTGCACAGGGGCATACAGGCACCCACTTAGTATTTAAATCCTTCCTATCCTGTGAAGCTGCAAACCAAACTCTTCTTTTCCCCTAGAGTAATAAGTCTGTTAATGATAGTTCTTGGCCTGCTTTTCCTTTTATTTTCAGCCCTATTTTTTTTGTTTTTCCCTCAGAAGTGCAGTGGTGTGAGCTTTTTTTTTTGTTATATTTTTGCTGCTAAAAGATGTTGAGGACATTTTGCTTAATTTCTTGTAAAGCACCAAAGCAACTGCAAACAAAATCAGATCGTGCCTCCTGCTTTTGTGCTCCAAATTTTCCATACTGACTTTATCTAACAGGTTGCAGTGGGAACTTTTTTTTTTTTGCTTCCTCTTCACTTTAACACGGTCCACACTTGCCCAGAGCTGTTCCCCTGCACACACAAAGTAATCTCAAAGCACTTCGTTCTGTTTAAGATGAGGGGGACCAGCTTCTGGTTCATGGTCATACTCACTGCAGCTGTTTGGCAGAGACAGAGCAGACATAGTGTGGAGTAGGTAGTAGAAGTGATTAGGAAACAAGGAGGGGCACAAGAATTTTGGACAGGACATGAAGGAGCTGAGCAGCACAGACAAAGGCTTGATGACTCACTGTAAGTCAACAGCAAGTGATCTGGGGGCTGGGATCAAACAAAGCCTTCTTGATCCATTCCTGTAGAGGATGCTGTTAAGTGTACAATGGGTCTTGCAGAGACTCACTATCTGCACAGCTCAACCTATGTAGCTTTTATCCTGGCCTCCAGCCCTCATTTCTCCTCCTCTTTCTCCCACCCATGCTCCTTTTTTGCTTCCCACTCAAGATTGCTTTGTTCCAAGTTCTGACCCAAATGTGACTTCCCTACATCTTTATGTTTTCCTGCTCCAAGATACATCCCATCTGGTTCCTCTCTCTGTCAACAAGGCCCTGAGGTTGCACCAAACCCCAGAGTGTACTTTGTACGTGCCATGTGTCAGAATGGGGAACTGGCAATATATTGCAATACTGGGCTGAAAGTGACTCTGGGAGATGCTCTCATGCCTGTGAGAGAGTTATGACCCAGTGCAGGTGCTTGTACAGAGCTTTCAGAGTGACTCAGGCTAAAGAGCCAGGACAGAGGTACAGAAGATACCTCTGTTGGACTAGATAGTGACTGCAGAAGTCAGCAGCCAGTGTCTCAGAGGCTATTTCCACTCTGTCCCCGAACACAGAAAAAAAACCCAGCAGCTGCCATCACAATTTCATTTTTCAATTAAAAAAAAGCATGCTTTCATCCAACTGCAAGCCAGAGGGCTTGGAACAAAGAGAACTGGGTGGCATCCCATGGCTGACATGTTTCAGTGTGCCACAAGAGAAGACCACAAGGATCTTCTCTGTCCCTAAAAATCTGTACAGACTTGGAGCAGGTGTCTTCAAGTGTATGAAAGGAGCTTTACAGAGAGGAAGATGGTTTGGTGATCAAGCTCTAAGGCATCGCAGCTCTGCCTCATCTCCAGTGAGACATCTTCCTTGGTAGAGTCACCACCACCTCTCCCAGCTTTGGTTCCCTGGCTGTACAATGGAGGAGACATGATGACTTTCCCTCCTCTCCTAGTATTCAGTGGCTGGAGAGTCATAAAGACAGACAATGATTGCTATTAATTATCATCAACTTCGTGTTCTTTTCTGAGGCCTCTTTCAGGCTTGATAAGAATCTCCCGCTGCTGAGTCGAATGGTGTGAGGGTCATTCGGGCCAGGGGAACCTTTATCACATTCTCTCTCTTCTCCAGGGAGATAATAACAGGCAAGATTTTAGTTTAAGCTTATTAAAGTGCCTAGTTATCTGTTTCAGCATGGATAATTTAATCAGACCAGTTAAATATTTATGAGGCTGCACTTTATTGTCGACGAAAGATAAAAATGTGCTTTAAGTGCTATTCAGAATAAGAATTATAATGATGATTAAAAAAAGCCATTGGTAATGACACTTGATATTATTATTGTTAGCTCCTAGGATTACTGAACTATCACAGAAGACTGCAAACAACAGCCTGGGAAGCTGGAATGAAACACGTTCCCTCTCTCTGTCTGTGCAGGTCTTGTGAAGAGATCCAAAGCTCAGCAGATCACCTAAGCAGCCAACCCAAAATTGTATCATGTGTACTCGGAGCATAAAGCCAGCCCAAGAGAGGAAAAAATCATTTCAGTCCCCACTACCATTATTTAAAGACAAAAAACACAGCATTTGACCCAGGGAAAAAAAAAAAAATAGAGAGCTGCACAGACTCTAAGCACTGTTGTGGTTTGCAAGCCACCAGCACTGACATGGAAACCTGAAAGGAGAATTCAGCTGTGCTTGTAACACTCCATACACCTTGCAAAACAGCCAGCCAAAAAAGGCCAGTTGCACATACTTTCGCACAAGGAATCAGTTCATTTTCACTCTGGATCAGCAGGAAGGTATATTTAGCACAGGCCTCTCTGTTACAAATGAAGCCTGTGAGTTTCCCAAGGTGAACAGCTTTGCTCTTGGAGGGGCAGAGACTTTGGGGTTTCTGCCAGAAGAGGCCTTGATTCAGCAAGGTGTTTACATACCCAGCTAACACTGAGCACATGGAGAATATTCACTGATTTAAAGTTAGGGCAAAATATATTATTTATCTGAAGTCAGAGTTTCTGAAGTCAATATTTTGCTTGAAGCAGACTCAATTAAAAAAAAAAAAAAAAAAAAAAAAAGAAGTCTGTGTGGGGAACACCCTGCTTTCTACTTCACCAGATTTTATTTTTTCTAATCTTTATGACCATTAAAGCTGAAACAATCTGAAGGCATATAAACCATGCACGCAGCAACAGTAAGGCTGTAAGACTGAATACAGAGAAAGCAATACAGCCTACCAGTTACATTTGTAACTCACATAACTTAAACATTTCACAAACATATTCACTTCTTTTCTTTGTGTTCAAATTCTACTGCATCAGTGTTTTATTTATGAGTCTCAGCTAAATAAGTAGGCAGCAAAGGATGTATTTTATTTATTAAATATAAATAGGCAGCAAATCTAAATTAGCTGGTGGAAAATCTTTCACTTTGGGAATTTTTTATATTTGAGCTCTTATTAACGCTACATTGATGCCACGTATCCTCTTAGAGTATACTTAATGATTTTGGAAGTGAGGGAGCGGAAGATATTAATATCTGCAGACATTAATATTGCTACCATTATTTCTATCTTCCTTACCGATACTGATGACAACGACTTCCCCTAGAAAAGAGTAGACAATAGACACATTTGAAAACATCCTCTCGTTTGCTCTCTTTTCATTATTTTTCATGAGAAGCAACAATACGTATTATCCAAAAATCTTGGTTGCATGCCAAGGGTAATAATGCAGCTGTTTGTTAGCTTTGGTTGGATTTTGGGGAGGGTGTCTGATATTAATTTGTTTAACAAAAGACATTATTAACCACTTAGCATGAAAGGTATTACACCTTTTGCCTCCCCGTTCCCCGTCTCTCAAAAGCAAACCAGATTCCTCATCCTGTCTGTCACACAAACTGCACCAGGTGTCCTGTGCATAATTATGCCGTGTTTCTCAGACAGAGCCTGGAGGAACTTTTAATTCTTTGGAGGTGGAAAGGAAAATTCTCTTGTCTTCATGATCAGATAAAGAATCCACTTTCAAGAAGAAGGAAAAAAAAATAAATTTTAAAGATTTAAAAGCTTTAAGTCATTTTCCAATCAATCATCTTCATTAACAAGTGTCTCTAAAATGCTGCTGCTATAGAAAAATATTTTAACCTGTCAAGGGCTTGCTTTCCTTCCTCCCTCCTGAACCTAATTAAGGCTTCTCCTGCAGTTATTTTACTACCTGCAGAAGACTGAGCCATTTTCAGACATATCCTTCCCTGTGGAGAACTGCCATTTACTTGCAGCTCTGAGGCACTAAACCACAACAACTCCTGTTCGAGAGCTGTGAAAAACCTTTTGGAGGCAGAAGTAGGGAAAACACAGCCCATCAAACCCATTCTTCTGTCACATTTTGCTGGAATAAAGTTGTACAAAAATTTGTTCAACAAGCTTACTTGGACCAAATTGCATGTAACTACTTGATTCAACTACTAATAAACAGATAAATAATACACAATAAGCTCCCAGTAAACAGAAGAATGAGTTAGTGTATTGTATTCATTGGAATCAAGTCCCAACAAGTACTTTCTTAAGTGCACGCAAAGTGAATCAGAGGAGCATTTTCAGTGTAAATTCATTCAGAACTGTCTTCTGAGACTCCTGCCTTGCTTGCTTATTGACGGGAGCCCTACTGTGTGATTCCTTATTCCTTAGTGGCTGCCATTATAGTCTTGAAAACAATAAAGGATTTTTGGACAGTAAAGTTCATTGAAGTCTGTAAAACAGTGTTCCACCAGCTGTCACGGATCTCCCTCTCCCCCAGCTTACTTGGTCAAAATGTTGAATTAATTAGAAGAATTTATTATTTCCACTTTAATATTCTCAATAATTCTCTCGAACATCGCAAACCACTGAAATCCTCTCCAAAGCCTCACGAGTGCTCCCTCGAGTCCAACAAATACGCCTCACACACCATTTCTTCTGGCTCTTCACCAAACCTTAACCCCAGTAGCAATGTTTGGGATCACCATCTCCACAAATGAAGGAGATGCTGAGGGACAAATCATCCTGGCTATCCCCAACACCAAAAGAGAGCAAACCCAGCCCTTCCATTTATCCCAGCTCCTCTATAGAGCCAGTGTCTGTCCCGAGTGCCCTGGTTGGAGTGAGAACAGAAATAATTCTGTTCAGTGATTTTACTTTTCAGTTCACTTCTAACTGCACTGTCTGAAGTTAGCAGCCTGTTTTCACAGGCAGTGCCTGCTTCTAGCAGTGGTAACACCCCACGTTAAGAGTTAGTACCAAGGACTGGTGTGCAGACCAATGCCACTGCTGGATCTTGTATACCACAGTGGGGGTGCAGGAAAGTGAAAGGCCGCACCTGCAGGGTGGAATGGACAGGGCAGGTGACCCCAAACTGACCAATGAGGGATTCCAGCCCATATATGTCATATTTGGTATAAAGAGATAGCTCTCTCTGGGGCTCCCAGTCTCTTCTCCCCTTGTGGACCACTTTGCCAGCTTTGCTTGGTTTGGCTCAGGTCCTCTTTCAGTTCCTTCCTCAGAGCATCCCAGAAAGACTCTGTCCATTCTGCCTTTGATCCCAATCGATGTGTTCCTGAAGCCGGTACCAGAATCCAGCTCCTGAACACAGCTCCTGTCTGGTGTGGGGCCCAGGCTGGTACTCCCTTGGTGCCTGCTCCACAACATCAGTGGTGATGGTGATATGATTATCATCAGGGGGGTTGGGTTTGACACTGGTTTTGTATATATTTGTATACATTCCATTATTACTATTTTCATTAAAGCTGTTACAGTTTCCTCTGCTAATTGCTAAGTCTCTCTTCCTTCTTCCCTTTCTCTTCCCCCTTGGGGAGGGAGGGGGGTTGACAGAGAGCATCTGTTATTGGTCTGAGGGGCCGCCCTGACCCCAATCCGTGACACCAAGACAGCAAACTTCACGTACTCTTCTTGCATAACCAGTGTGAATTCCTACCTTACACAAGGCTCTATGTGAAGCCATGCTGATGCAAAGTCACTAGAGAATCTGACCTAATATTTCCCTTACTATCACAGAAATAACTGCTTGCTTCTGGGTAGGGAAAGAAAGAAAGGCAAAGCCAGGGCTGACTCTCTGAGTGCTTTGTACATGTTTCAAAACTGCATCTACATACCTGCAAGCAGCAAAGGAACTCTTCCTCTCATGGCTATCATCATTTATGTGGTACAGAGCACTGAGATCAGTGCCCTTATGCATAATGGAGATGAGGCATAAATAGGAAAGAGCTGGTTTTGTCTTCTTTGTTAACAATCTTCCTCTCCCCCTCAGAGGAGAGATGTCAGCTAGATAATTTATTAGAAAATATTACTGTAGTGTAATATGGTATGTACCGTCCTGTGGGGGTAGAAAATCAAATAGTCACTTGTCACTGGAAGGGTCGTTTTAATTGATATATACAATTCACCCTATTGCTTTACAATAGCTACATGGGCTCTATTTTTCATAGTAAGAACAGGTGGGTTTTAATTCAGATAACTGGGAGCAATTACCACATTGGCATGCAATACTTCATAAGCTCCAGATCCCAACCATCCAGATGCAAGCAGTATCCATTGTTCAGACAGTCAGTGCAGCACTGGGACCAAGAGCATCTCTCGCAGCCGCCAGCACCTGTTTGCCAGCCCATGGGATCCCACCAAAATCAGCAGCAGCTCTGGCCAGCTGGCAAGTGTCAGGCTCTGAGAAATTCCTCCTCAGCCCAATGGCTGGGGAAACAAGGGCAACAGGCCATGCTCCTGAAACCTGAGATTTTAGCTAAACCCAAGGAAGGATTTGGAGACCAAGGGAGACCTCCCACAAATGGGCATAAAGCCATTTGCACTAGCCCAGAAGGGAATTTTTGCTTGGTGGGGTTTTTTGTTGTTGCTTTAATGAGTTATTTTAATTTCCCAGTGACCCCTATATCATTCAGAAAGCGAAGACACACAGCCTAAAGCAAAGATTGCTCTTGCAGGAGTAACCAGACCTCCCAGAGCAGAGCTCGCCCACTTGGTTTGCCCCATAACTCAGCAGCACCTGCCCATAGGGAACAAGAAGTGGCACGGTGGTCACAGCGATGGGTTTGGCATTCCTACCTATAGGGGTTTACTAATCCCCCCAACCCAGAGACAAGAAGGATGGAGGGAGGAAGCTGTGTTTAAAGGATTTTCCTGAGCAGGTGTCTCCCTGCCAGCAGGATGGGCCTGAAATGGAAAAATCTCCTTCCCTTATGCCTTGGGTAGGTATAAAATAATACCATGTTTCCCCTGCATTTGCAGAGACAGAGGGAGCAGCAGAGCCAGAAACTTGATTTGGTCTCTAACAAACTCAGGGACTCTTAAGCTGGGACACAGGTTGGACATGTTGCTTCCTTAGAGCCAGGCAGTGTATTCAGGAGAAGAGCCAGCCAACCCAACATCTATAACTTACAGATGTGCATTTCGAACTAATCTAAAAGTTTCTGTCAATGTCAGTAAATTGTTTTGATTTAGGAAGTAGTTGTATTTAAAAAAAAAAAAAAAAAACCAAAAAAACACCAAAGCAAACACACACCCTCCCCCCCCCCCCACAACAAACACACACACACGTGAAAACCAAAACATTTTGAAACTTTTTTTCAGATGAAAGTGACCTTCATTTCACAGTTTTTGCCTAAAACAAAAAGAACCCAAATATTTCATTTTGGATATACAAAACCTTACATTTGTTTAAAAACACTGTAAGGAATTTTCATTTAAAGGAGAGAAAAAACCCCAAACAAACCCATTTCACAGTAACCCACAATTAAATGTATTGCCAGTTTTTCAATTTGGCCAGTGACCTTGAAATTCATAACTCTAGTTTAGGGTCTGTCTGTCTCTCCTCTAAGTGACAGCTAATGAATCAGATGTGTGTCCTGGCACAGAATTAGAACTATGTCCTTTTGATACTACAACTTTTACAGACATTTCTTATACAAACTCACATTCTTATGCTTCTCTAGGTAGTAATTTTTCTGACTGGGTTGTTCCAAACCCATTCTGTAACACAACTCCCGTATATAACCAACGCAGTGTGTTTAAGAAGGGAACCCAGCGGCATTTTTTTTTTTTTTTACAGTCTCTTTCCAGGCTGTATCTGTACCGCTAATGAATTGTGACATCAAACACACATAAATTAGACTGTAGGCTGAGAATAATTAAATTGAGCAAGTTGAAAAAAAATAAACTATATCAACTAAATCCCCATTTGCAAACTATTATACGTAGTCTTCAAGGTTTCAGCAGAACAATGGTTACAATGGGGGGATTATGGCAAGGTTTAAATTTCACAGGGATGATTTGATATTCTATCTGCACTGTGAGCAAGTCATGTTGCATCAGATCAAATCCCAATTTCATTCTATTGTGAAAAAAAAAAATTGTTGCCATTCTTTCTCTCTACTTCTTCATTATGAGGATGTAATTTATCAAAGCACCTCTGAGAGTGTGTAGCACAGGTTGGCTCTAGCATTATATATTTCAAATAGTTTCTTTGTTGCAGAGCACTAGTGGTTAATAGGAAGATAAAGAAAATATGGAAATTAAATCAGTTTGGTGCTGGGGTTGAAAAGAATAGTTTCTTTAACTTGAAACACAGCAAGGTTATTAGGAAAATCTGTGAAAAAAAAAAGAAAATTAAAAAGAAAAGAAATGCAACTGCTACATTCTTCTAGGGAAGCTGGTAGGGTGGGAATTTCTCCATTTTCCTGAGCTTGTAAAGATATCAAGTGTTTTTTCATACCACTTACTAATGGTAGGGATCTAGAGTTTGGTTAGCATATGAAAAAAAGGTTAATTATACAGTATGATGTGAAAAGGCAAGATATTTATCAGTGACAATCCAAGAAGGGAAACAAAAGTTTAAAAAGAAGTGTGTGGACAATCCTAAAATCCCAGCAAGATTTATTACTGCTGTGAAATAGAACTTCTAAATAAAGGCGAAGTTCTTTTTGGCTTTTTCAGACTATGCCTAATTATCCAGGGGGATTCAAAACTCATTATTGGTGTCAGACACTAAGAGAACAGAATGAGAACTTTGCAACAGCATGTGGAGAGCGGACATCCCACGGGATTGCGCTGGGGCATCAGCAATTACTGGGGCAACTCTTCAGTGGGTCAGCACAGAGCACCATGCCCATACATTGACCTCAATTCCCGCAAGTCAGTCAACACTTGAACAAGTCTGCTCCACTCCACGGCCGTGTTATGTCTTCTCTAGTTCCTCTAGTATGCATTGCAATTAGAAGCCAACATAAGAGTCCAAACAACTCAGATTCTCCATCGAAGCCCCATGATGTAGATCAAAACACACACGCACGCTCACACACACCAAGGCATAGTTCTTGCTTACTCAGTATGATCACATTTCTCACTGAGTTACTTTGCACAAAGTTTCCCTCAACCTCAGATTAAATAAAGAATGTCCTAATAGTTTGGAGAAAGATGTTACACACCAGCTTGCATCCCTTATGAGTCTGGCAGGCAGTTAACAGAATGTTAAATGAAACACTAATCACCCAGGCAGACAAAATGCTACTGCTATCCAAAGTTGTGTTTTTCTCATTGTAGACACAAGCCATCCATATTAAACCTGTAAATACGACTATGATCAATAATAACATGACTTTGTGTCTGCTCCCAGCTGCTTTAAGGAACTAGCTCTTGCCTGTGGCAGGCACCTGGGGCTGAAGCCCCCCTTGCAGACCATGGGTGGAGTAGCATTGCCCAGTGCTGCGTTTATCTGAATTTATAGTAGTCGCATGCACTCATACCTCTTATATAGTCAAATGTTATAAATATGACAAGGGTTCTAAAGCTGGAACAGAGACTGTCCAAACAACTGTCTTGCAAATACTTCATTCCAATTTCAAAAAATGAGAAATGCACCATATTAAGCTTGACAGCTCTTTCTTTCAGTACAATTTCTCTATCTTGTCTTCACTGCACTGCTCCAAGAACTAACACATAAATATGAATAAGAAAGATTTCTCTGAATTATGTCAAAAGAACAAAAGAAATGTAAAGATTATAAGCCATTGTCCTTCAGAAGGAAAGCCAGTGACTTATAGCCAAGTTTTCAACAGGGCAACAAACAGAGCAATTTGTTTCAGAGCTTCAAAGAAAACTTAAGTTCATTTCAAAAAGCTGGTCTGGAGGAAAGTGAGAAATGCCCTCTTCGTTTATGGGCGCCCAACACTTTCCATGAACACACCTGGTACTTCCCATGGTCAAAGCAGGATGAAATAGCAGATGGATCCACATGACCAGAGTCACAGTTCCCTTTGGCAAGTTGCGTAGAAGCGCAGGACGAAGAGCAAGATTCAGCAGAGCTGGCTGTCTCCAAGGAGGAGGGACAGACACCAGTCCCCAGCCCGCAGGAGTCTGTCACCAACTTCAGGCATGGTCGCAGAGAGGAGATATAGCACTCAATGGGACAAGAAGCTGAAAATGAAAATCAAAGCAATTTGCAATTAGTGACTTTGCTAAACTTGGCCAGGATTGCTGAGCTTGTTACTTCCTGAGATGTCACAAAAACAGTGGGACCTTGAGTGGTAAGCATTGCTCTTTGTGAAAAGGGTACAAACAGCCATGAATATGTTGTAGCAGTCATTATTTTTCTTTCCCCCAGAGTTTACAACCTCATTTCTGAGAATCTTCCTCAGAATAGTTTCGATATGAAGCAAGCATTGGCAGGAGCTCCTCTGTACTTTTTCATTCTCTTCATGTGGAAGAGCTGCTTGTACAAACTTCATTTCATGTTGGTGGAACAATTCTGAGCTTTGTGGGCTAGAGAGAACCAGTGAAATCTTGGCTCCATCAAAACCAATTGCAAAACACTTGTTGCCGAAATAGGCCCAGGATGTATCTGAAAAGAAAAAAAAAAATTATGATGGCAGGAAACCACAGGGCAGAAATCTAGCATCTGGGAATGTCCCGTATCAGGAGAAAATCGGCACAAGGATTGTATCAACATTAACACTACTGTCATGATCATTATAATGGGAGAGTGAGATTCTGATTCACTTAAATTAAGTAAAGATATGTATCTGTTTAGCATATTCGTGACTGCAGTAAAGTATATTTCATCACTGTGGTTGCAAAATAATCTTTATTTTTTTCCATGGGAGATTACTCAAACCGCAATAATGTGTTTTCCCAAATTAAATAGATAACTTTACAGACTGCTGGGTAATAAAATACAAATAAACATGGAAGACATACCTTATTAAAATATTAGCTTGTCATTTTTCAGACTCTTCTTTTGATTTGCAAGTTAATAAAAACCACAGCCAGTTGCCATAGGGAGGATAATTAATTAGCCATCTATAACATTACTGTTGGAGGGGAGGAGGCATTCGCTTGAAATATTCATAACACATAGCAGAAACATATTCCAGCAGTAATGACGGTGTTGTAAGTCTGCCATGAAGTCCGATCTCCTTAAACAACTGTAATGGTGAGGTTTTTCCCCTGAAGGACAGTTCTGAGACTGATAAAAGATGGTCAAAGGAGCGACTCCATTTACCAGCTCTCCTGCTAAGTGTAGTCACCTGTCTTCCTCTAGAGGGACAAAGAACTGCACCGCCAGATTCAGACAATGAGCTGTGCAAGCTGCAATCCCTTTTCTTCATCCCATTTTTAAGTGGGGTTCATGCCAGCCCCAAGTCTCCCTCAGGAGAGCTGCACCCAGTGAGCCCCCCAGGAACTGACTCCAAGCATGGTTCGGTGAGCATGAGACTCTCAGAGGTGCATCTGGGCATGAAGTCAAGCAAATATCTCCAGCACATCCCAAGGATCAGCTAAAGAGAGGTCAGTGAGAGAATTCAGTCCCCAGCCTAGTATTAAGTTTCCTACCCAGGCAAACCAGGAAGCCAGAAAAAATTAATAAGAGGAGATAGCAATGTCCCCAAAAGCTGTGTTAATATTTTAAAATTAAATATTTATTCCAAAGTGAATTAAGGCAATTTTAACTCTGCATGAATGTTTCCACCCAGAAGGTTTGAATAATCCACTAATTTGAAGGTTTAATTAATTCATACCATTTTCTCCGTGTTCTTTCGCAGAGACATCACCACATCTTTAAATTTGCACAGATGCTGCCAGTGAGCCAGAAGGTAACTCTGAACTATTTCTTGTGACTGAATGCACTCCCATATCTACTGAAAAATTTAATAAAAGGCATAAATAACTAACTCATTACCCCATAAGACAGTGAAAAGCTCCTAAATAAGTACCTAACTTCTGAAGCGTTGCCTAGACCAGATCTATGCTAAGTTAAGGAGGATGAATATAAATATTCTTCATCCTTCCAGGTTCTTCAGATATTGTTGTAGCTAATTTTTTGCATCACCATTACACAATGTACAGAGACCACCCTGGATTCCAAAGAGGTCACCATCCCAAGGCAAGAGATTACAGGACTGTGCAGAAAGAGGAAAGATTACAGAGGAACTGTGAAATCAAGATGATCACCATAGCATTCAGCCTCCTTCCACCCAACCATTATCATTAGGCAACAGGGCAAAAAGTCTGGACATCAGTGAGGATAATGGCATTGCTGTGTGCAGGCTGATGGTGGGTTTCCTCCCAGAACAAGGGATTGCCTGGGAGAAAGGAGCAGAAATGTGTGACTGAAAATGTAATGAGCAGGTGATGAAGGCCAGTATTATGAGCTGATTGGAGGCAGGAACTTTGATCGCATTTGATACAGACTAAGATAAGTGGGAAAGAGTGGAAAGTGAAGAAAAGTTATCGGTGAGTACAGAGGGAAGGATGCAAAATACATGGGCAGTACAGTCACAGAGGTATTTTCAGTTCCTATCAACTGAGCCACATGGCACCTGTCAAAGTCAGAAGAATAATTATGCTGCTGAAATGAAATAAAAGCTAGCACCTGGACACAAGTTATTTAAACCAGTAGGTAGAAAAGGCTACTGCCTCAAACATTATACAAGACTTAGAGAAAACATGGATCTAAGACCTGCATAGCTACCAGAGTCTAAACATTGCCTGGATGAGAGATGCCTGCAGTAAGCAAACACACGATGATGGTGTTTCAACGGTAAAGTCATTTGGGACTGTAAGTTAAGAAAATTTCAACAACAGTCTTGATCTGATGTCTAGACATTCACAAGGAGCTTCTGGAGGCCCATATTTTAATTTATCAGGAAGGAGGTCTGCAGAACTTGGTTGAATGAGCTGTCACACAAAGCTGGTAACATCATTCTGTCCACATTTTCACTTACATGCCTGCATTTTACTGCCACAGATCTGCTCATGCCCAGAGAGCATCAACCAGAGATGCTCTTCTCCCCATCATGTTTCTGAGCTGTCAGGGCTTCACTTTGACAAGTATTCCAGTGGGAACAGCATCACTGTGCCTCAGACTAAGAGCACCTGCAGTCAGCTATGAAGTGCCTTAAAGACAAACACAAAGCTCTACTGTACTATTTGGCCTCATTCTGGAGAGGACATCTACTCAGGTAAAAGTGTTATAATTATACCACATTAAAAGGGAAGAACTACAGCAGATGATAAACCCTTATTTTTTTGTTGGAGTCTAATAGTTTCATACCATTTTAAAAAGTAAATAAATGAGGCTGCCAGTCTGAAAAAGAGACCACAGTTTATGGCATATGCAGGTCTTCATTTATCACAAAATTTCCTGTTCACTCTCTTCTCCCACTAAAATGATAAGTAAGAATAAGTAAGAAGACCCAAATTCCAGTTAACTCTTGTCAGTGATAAATTTTGCTAAACTACTAATACCTAAGGGTAGATGTATTTTGAGATACATCAAAATAATCTCTTGGTCCTTATGATATTTTCTGAAGTGGAAAGCACAATGTACGTGTTAACATTTACTACCTAGAAGAGCAAGCAGCAACCCACAAGTTACCACAGAAGCCATCTTCTAAAGTGAGGACTTCTCACCTCACTAACCTGCCCTAGCAGCTGATTAACAGGAAGCAGAGGAGAGAAATTATTTATGTTCTGTCATTGATCCAAGGGATGACAGTGTCCAACCAAGGAAAGAAACATGTTGCCCTGGGGACATTTACTGTGACAATCTCCTTTTTTGCCTTTAAGAGGACCTCTATTCGTTTTCTAAGAATACTTCTGGGTGATACCTCATCCGTGATTGTTAATGTGGCATTTACAAAATGCCACAGTCCCGTAAGAAATGTGTCAGGATGACAGCTTCACAGACTGAAATTTCCTTTTCTTACCCTTAGGATTCATATCATCTGGACAACAAAGATTCTAAGATGACAAGAATTTGGAAGTTTAAATACCTGATTTGCAAGCACAATTAGGTATTTACATTCCAGAATATCACTGAAATTTGAGCCTGCAGGCAAAAATTGTTGCAGAATGGAAGGACCTTGAGAAGACAGATAACAGGACCCTAGAAATTTGGCAGGACTATCACAACCCTCTCTCTGCCCATTACTTTGTACTCATATTATTATCATTTACTTCTGCCACCTCAGAAATCCTTGCTCAGCTGCTTCTCTCAATGCTGTTTTTTTTCAGCTGATAGTTGTTAGATCCAGCTCAGGAAGAAATTCATCCTTAACATAAAAACGTTCCCCTTTTTTGTGGCTTTAAGTATGTCTTGTGCAATAGCTTTCCTCAGTTTCCCAGCTGCTTCCAACAATGATGCAACTGGAGATGTCCAGCCTGCAGGGACCAGGTGCCTGTAAAATGGACCTACTCCCCTGAGAAATAAAAAAGGTGAAACCAATTGTTTTCATGGTCAAATTGCTCTGTCAGGTGGGAAGAGGTTCTACAACTTGACATTCCCCTTGGTGTTCTCAATTTCCATAGTGCAAATCTGTTACTTATTCCTGCAAAAGTAATTGAAAGACTGTCAAGGAAGTAACATCAGAACATTCCTATTTCAAGTAAGCCAAATAAAAAAAAAAAACAAACCAAACAAACCAAAACCCAACAAAATAAAACAACAAAAAAAATCCCGGTGGATGGCATCATAAACCAGATTGTTCAGACACGTCTGCTGTTCCTTTCACCACTATAAAGGATCCTTCAAAGACACAGTGAAGGTTCATTAACAGACACTGCATGGGTGAAAAAACCCAGAAGCCCACAGTTCATCAGCTTATAGCTACACTGAGGGCAAATAGAGGTCTTCAGATATCTGCCTCAGCTACTCAATCAGCAAAGGATTTACTTTAAGAAAAAATTATTTGCAAGACACTGTCACATTATCCAGCAAGGACAGTGTTCTGTTATATTGGATTAGAGGGTGGCTGTCCTTGCTCACTCACCCTTCTCACAGCATTAGCTTTCAGAGTAGCGGCGGTGCGCTCACACCTTTTCTCAGCAGTAACAGAGCAAGACAGGCCCATATTGAACCCTAGTTAAAGAAGACAAGAAGAAATTGAAACATTACGCTGTGCTTTCTAGATGAATTAAAATTTCACTACTAGTTCTCTGGAAAGCCTGAACACCATCTGCTCTGTTCATGCCACACTACAGCATGGCTAATGGATATAGATGGCTATGAGTAGCAAACCACAGTCTCCCTCAAACAGGATGGATGCTCAACGCTGCAGAGCTGGAGCGTTTAATTTGTCATCAATCGGCAGACAGTTTTAGCTGAGAGAGCAGTGCTTCTTCCCCACCTTCACCCTCCTCTGCAGAAGGACTCACATGTGCTGAACCATGGCTTACTTTCGTGACTGAAGAAACCAGGAGTGAACTACAGCACTGTCTTGCAACAAAGCTTTACAGTGACTTGCAAACAAGAGATTTCTCTGCATTTGCCAGTTATGCTAATGTGCTCCTTGCTAAGCATAAAGCCAGGCATCACCAGTCAGCTCTACCTATACCAGTTCCTTTGAATGGCTTGCGTTCTTGATCCTGTAAAATGATATTACCAATATTCTCTTGTTTCTCTCTCTCAACTGTCCTTCCTTTCACATCAATGTTGCCAAAACACGGCCATATGAAATGTTTGTTATTATCTATCTTGTATTCAGGAGAATACGATGAAAGACAAAAGAGAAGTTGGAGCAAGAATTTCCTCAAGATACCCAGCTGAGAGAAGACCTCGTGTTTAGCTACCAGAAATCTAGCCCAGGTTGGCAACAACACAAAGCTGTTAGATTTATAATAGTGATATTGTAAAAGACAGGGAACAAAAACAGCTGAGCACAACAGCAATTTGGTTGGGATGTACCTATGTACAAATTTAAGCCTGTAATTCACCATTTAACCTGACCAAGAAACACCTCAAAAATATTTGTTTCCATAAGAGCCCAAGACATAAATGCTGTTAACCCTAAAAACTGCATGTCCCTGTGTTTTGTTTCATGACTTACAGATGCAGGTCATCCTTCCAGTTCAAGAAGCCAGAAAGGATTATAAAAACAGGGACTACAAAAAGAAGTAGAAAAATTTGCAGGATATGATCTGTAGAGAGGTACCCATGCACAAGGACATTGCTGAATAATATTTATAAATTTCCTCTCTTTGTCTTTGGTATTTCTGAAAGATTGTTACTTAACGTGCCAAAAACTTTTAGATTCAAATATTTTTTTAACTTTCCTTTTTTTTATATTGAAACAAATCATTCTGTAGGAGAGGAAGAGTTATATCTCCAGTGTTCAGTCAGATTTTAAGCTCTGTAACTAGCCATATGACTAAAACATGTATGTGTTTCAGCACTGCACTCTGAGCCAGTAATTCGCCCATGAGTTTAAGCGCATGGTAAATAGATTTCTATGTAGCCAGAAACATATAAGAATATATTTTAAAAGATTATGGAGAAAAATGAGATCTCATAGTAATCATGGTTCCATACCCCAACCCCATATCCTACAGAAAAGGTACATAAACCAAATAAAAATAACAGGTGTTTTTATAGGAAAAGAGTACCTTGGATGAACTAATGAAAAAAAAATCATCAGCCATCAAGATTTGCAAAAACCTTCCAGATAACTTGCTGAAAAATAGAAACCAGTTTCGTTGCATGGAGGGAATTGACAAGCTTAATATCCTTCTACATAGATATCATCAAAAGCAAACCCACTCATTTCCAGTTTGGCTAACGGGTGTCACATACAGCCAGAAGTGCACTTCCATTTAAAACTCATAACACAAATCCTTGAAGCCTTCTGATTAAGATCTGCATATCTGCCTACTAATAACTCAAATTACTTATCTCATACAGAAATATAAATAACTGTTGACTAAACACAATAGCTCTTAGTAATCAAATGTAAATACTCTCTTCTCAGTATGAAAATTGTTTCTGACACAAAGTCATGTACAAATCAGGCTCCTCTAAGCTAGCATATTTCCACTCCAGTTCAACATGGAGAGTTATGCTTATGTCACCTGTGGCATAGTATACTTGCACTAATCTACCGTTGGGTCTGAACTCATCTTGACTTTGAGAGTTTAGGTCTATATCCACAGGGACAGTCAGCATGGATCTGAACTAAAGCTCTAAGACTATCACACATTGAAGTAACATCCTCCAAAAAGACTGACCAAGTGAGGCTGAAGGAATAACAGGTATATGTTTGTGGCCACTGAAGTGGAACCAAAAAGGACCAAATCCAACAGCATTAATCCAACAGCATTCTTCCCACTGAAATGTCCAGAGGCTGAGGAGTTTAAAATGGAAACTTCTATTTGTATTGGAGCTGTCGGCCAAATTCTGACAATCCAGAACCTAAGATTAAGAAGACTTCAGCGGATGTTACAACCCCAGCCATTCTTAGGGCAAACATCTTGTGTAATCATAAGTAGCCAGTTTCAACCCTGAAGCTGAATTCACTTGTTGTCATAGAGTTAAATCAAAGGACTCACCTCTCAGAGCATTTACCACCTAGATGGGGTGACTTCAGGCTAGAATTAAAAATTGAGATTGGAAAATAAAATTATATATTCTCCAAAATGGAAACAAAACCACCATCATTGTCCCAAACCTCAAGAGATGGAAGCTCATCGCTTCTCTTGGAATAGTCTGCCCAGACTTTTAGGAAGTACTCAGCTGTTAATTACAAGGAAGTTCAAACAACTGAAGCACACACTTACTGCCTTCACAAAAAAAAGGGTAAACTCAAGATTTTGCTTTTAGTATGTTCTCAAACAGGTACTTTACTCTGCATGCATTTACACTATAAAACAGAATATTCCAGAGCCAGTTGGAGTGCCTGGCCTTACCTTTCACATGCCTCAGCTCTTCAAATTTCTTCTTTTTTAATGGGATTTTTGGAAAGATTTTTTTGATCTTTAAATCATTACGGATTCATAAGACCTATTTGCTGCTGTGCAGGTTTCCTTCCTACCATGGAGATATGAATCTGAAAACAAAATGAGAGAGAATCTATGTTCAGAGGATTTATGTTCTGGAGGTTTGAGCAAAAGCCCAGGGAATCAAGAAGATGCAATTAGTTACTGTAAGGAATTACAAAGCCAGAAATGTGAGTGGCTCTATTGCCACATTGTTCTGAAGATGCAAAAAGTGGCTTAAGTATTTGACTAAAAAGAATTTATTCTAGAAAGAATAGCAAAAAATCCTTTCCAGGAGCAATAAACAAGGCACCTAAACACACTACCACCCAGAGAGGCATCTGTGTAAGCCCTTAACCCTTTTGTTAAACGAAGGTGCTTTCTGCTCCATATTCTGGCTTTTGTGTATTCCACTGACATCCCAAGCTCTCCCAGCATGTTATACTGGAATTCTGGTCATCTTGTTCAGAGCTGTGAGGAAAGGGACAGGGCATTGCTTTAGTCACTTCAGGGACTTTGATCTTTCACTGATCTGGCCTTTAACCTTCCCATATAGAAGCTGTGAATGTTTGACAGACATTTATGAATAATTTTGCAATTAATTAATTAATGCAATTTTATGAATTAAAATTGCAATACAAGTGCTATACTGATGCTTCTCATAACTAGAGCAAAGGACTCCAAGTAAGACCTCCTGGGATCTAAACACAAATGGACAAACCAGTAATATTTCTTAGCTTCCATAGCTCCACTTACCGTGATCCAGAGTTTAAAGAGAGGTAGAAAGGGGAACTAGTAACTAAAACAGGTCAGTAAAATCTTCCTTAAAGTAGACAAGACATAAGGAGAACTAAATGGTTTGAGACCATGAAACATCTGGGGAAAATGTGAGATGATTAAAAAGAGAGATTTACAGCCTAGATATAAATCCTGCCTGATATATATTTTGTTTCATCATTGGAAAATTCCACAAGGAAAGCACACACAAAGGAATGGGAACACCCATTTCAGTTTGCTACTAAAAGCTGATGTGAAATAGTTCACACAGACATACTAATAGATGCAAGTTTACATCAAGACAACATCTCTGAAGGCATGATCTCACTGGCTATAGAAGTATATTGCAATAGCAAGAGGGAGAAAGCACAGTGAGGAAGGATGACTGCAGATTCTCTCACAAAGATGCTCAGAAATACTAATAAGACTCTCCTAACTCACCAACAACCCTTGTTTGCTCAAGAGCATTTCCTCAGTACACTAGAAAAATGTATAACCAGAGGGGAATCAAATCAAGAGTAATTTGATTAGGTCTAGAGCAAAGAGAGATAAATGTCATGTAAAACAGCGTCCAGCCACAAGAAGTCTATAACAGACAGTAAGAAGGTATTTTGCAGTATAAAAGAGGCAAGTGGACCATGTCAGGATAGCTGAAGATAGGATCATGAAACCATCAGCAATTGTGTGCAGCTGCAGGATTAGGTCACCATCAGCAGTTGCACATAGCTGCGGGGAGAGGCTCTTTGTTCCTTAAATTACCTGTGGTACCCATTATCTTTGGGATTAATTTGGCTAGAGGCCCAGAGAATTTAGAAGATGCCATCTCTGCTTTCATCAGCTAAACGTAGAGGTCCTGCCTATTTCCCAGTAGCTTATGTATAAAACAACTTGCTGCTAATTCCACGAACCAGTCCCTCTCAAGAAACAGATCAACACCTAAAGTATTTCTGGAAAGGAAAGAAGAAATTCAAAAAGCATAGATAGTGCCAATAAAAATTCATGCCATCCCAAAATTCATTTGCTAGGTGCCCATTTCTTTCTGGTAGGCTGCAGGCCTATTAGGTGACCAAGTTAAAGTTGGCTGATGGAAACACCTGGGAGTACCCGAATCATAACAATTGACAGAGGGGTTAGATTTAAAAAGGAGCATTGCCCAAGTAGAAACTGGATTTTATCTTGCAATTTCTCCTTGAAAATGTTATTACCAATCATTATTAAATGACTAAAAGACCAATGGTGAAATCTGTATTGCGAGCCTGGAGCATGAATAAATTTTGCTTCTATTTTTTGTTGTTTGCCACAAGCTGAACTTTAAACGATTTGACAGAAGCAGCACTGCTACATTAACAAGCTAATATGGCTCTATTAGCATGCATGTAACCTCATTACAACCTGAATCAATCTCACCCCAATCAGATATTGCATATTTTACATGTCAGAGCATCATGGATTCTTCTCCTGTAAAGCCTTAGCAGAGCTAATTATAGGGCATGCTCACAGGACTATCATGGGATTATTTACAAAGCAATAATACTAAAATACTAAAAAAATACTAAAAACTTGAGAGACTGCTGAACACCCAGAACTGCGTAGGGAACACCATGAACTCCCTCCCTCAACTCCATTTTTAACCTAACCTCATAAACCAACTTTCACTCCTCTTCTTGTCAAACCCAGATAACCATAGGGCCTGGTGCCACACATTCTATCCCATTCACCATTTCAGGATTTTGTCACTGAGGGTTTGGGTTTTTTTTCCAGTCACTGCCAATACATTTGCTGTTGCTATGTTTTGAATTTTGTTTTTCTTTTTTTTCTATGTGGAACCTCTTATCTTAAGTGCCAGCTTAGTTACTGCCCAAAAAGGACCATCTAAGCCTGCAGTTCCCAAAGCCAACTCCCTGTTTGTTGGTCACTCAGACCAAGTCCATGCATGGTTGGGTTAGCCTCCTTCTTCTGCTCCTCTCTCAAAGCACTTATCAGGTGAGAAGAGAGCCTTATCCCCAAGATCTTTCCATGAGGTACCTCCACCCAGCTCTTCCCTGCAGCCAGGACATAGTGCAGACTGGTGCCGAATTCAGCAAGATGCAGCATGTTCAAAAGCACTATTTATTTTCTAGGGAAGTAACTGCAACCTGTCTTTTCACTTCCACCCTAAAGGTTTCAGATGTCCCAAGAACATGCTCATGATTATGGCTGTCTTTCCAATTACACTGAGCTCCATGGAAGGAGCCCACAAGTGAGTTCTGGGAATGGATGTACAGAAGAAGAGCGAGGGTCAACTTGCAATATGGGCAGCCCCCTGAAACAGTTACTTTTTAAGAGATCTCTAAGAAATAGCTATGTAGCAATCACCCATGGCTACCTCAGAAGACAGATGGCCCACCCAAAGAGCTGCAGAACATTTACTCTGTGAACATTTATACCATAAAGCCTTTATTGTAGAGGTTAATGAAGCTGTGAAGAGAACATGGTCTTGCTGAGATTATTGCTTCTGGGCATCACGGAGCACTAACCATTCTTAATCCAAATGAATGGCATGATAGATAGAGCAATTAAAAGTGTTTCCAAACAAGCTTTGAGACACAGGGCAGCTGTAACGTGACTATTTTTTTCTATTCCCTCGATTCTACAAACATTATCTAATTGCAGTACCTAGCAGTCTCTGAATCCAGCACTCTAAAGAAGATTTGCAGCACGTTGCTCTCATGCCACATTGTTAATGTGAAGCTCCTAAAGCAACCCAGCCCAGTCACATCACCCAGGCTCATGAGAAGCCAAACAATTCCCATCAGAGAAATTTTGCCATATTTTTATTTATTTCTTGTCTCAGCAGTTAAAGGTTATTTCTGAACACTGTGTGGGAAAAGCACAGCTATTCAGAAAACTGCTGCTATCCTGTCCCCTTGTCAACTCAACATTTTCTTAAACCATCACAAAAGCTTTTTATCCTACAGAGAGAGTCACCCATGTGCATGGCTGTGCACATATATACACATATTGCTTGGTTAACACTCTTGTAAATGTTTTCTCTGTTTTGGTATAATATCATACAAGGGTGTATCATAAAATTTCTCTGAGAAGCTTTGTTCTCAAATATGCGGTTTGCTTTTGTGTGTCTAGGTGCACAGAGAATGCAAAAAGGGGAGGGAACCAGATGCGATCTCTATTTGTAACAACCTTGAGTTTATTATTAAAGAAGTGGAGTAAAGCAAAAAAAAAAACCCACAAGTTTCTGTAGCTGGTCAATATTCCCCTCCCCCCAGTCTTCAGTAATCATTCATATCATTCATACTGCAGTTACATATCCTTGCCTGGAGAAGTAGAACAGGCATCTCTGGGACTCAACAGAATAGAGGCCTCTACTAGACATATATATACATATTAAGAGCTGTGTCTGAAGCTACATCATTTCCACCATCCAAAAATTACAAGCTAAACTCACTAAACAGGTGTAAGTCAGTGGAAGGCAAGAAACCGCAGTCTTATCCTCACAGTGGATTCTGTGATGGACCATTAAGGATACATCTTAAATGTAAAAGCACAACAAAATGCTATTAGTAACACATAGAAGCTCTTCTCCTTCTAAGTCCTATTCTTCCTTTTCCCACCTGTTTTACAAGTATGGGCTGCTCCAGATCCTACTAGAGGAGAAAAAGTAAAGCAGAATTCAGTATTCTGACTTTCAAGTGGAAATTAAGTCCTGATAAGCCTTGACAAATATAAACGGTGCAGAAGTACAAAAACAGGGACAGACCAACTTCATAAAGAGCTTCTTGTCCTGTCTTATGAGATCTGAAAATCTTCAGGGACTACTTGAGCCCAGTGGGAACAGACTTCAAGGAAGGAGAAGCCCGTGCCTTGGAACTCACCTCAAGCTCCACCCGTGTCTTTGAATCCAACAGGGCATATCTTCAGACTTCTCCACTGGTGCGGTTCAGGATGTCTGGCAGTCTCTCAGTGGAATATGCCTCTATACATCTCAGCTCCCCTGTTGTGCTACAACTATATTTAGCTTTGCTGCTGTCAGTCTTTCAGATGTCAGCTTGCTCAGAATAAGATTGCCACAAACTCCAGAGTTACAGTTTTCTTGAAAGATACTTTCTTCAGCTATGCTTTCTTTGCCTTCAGAGGTGTCCTGGAATGATTGTATTTCTCATAGAGTGGGAAACACTGTTAGAGGAATATGAGAGATGAGTTCAGACATTCAGGTCTACTTTTTGCCACTCTACTTTCTAAGAATATTTTAATCTGGTTCTAATTCAGAATTCTGAGGATATCCAACAATGAACCTGTTGGCCCAATGCCAACTCTTGCTGGTGGACGGGTCACTGGTGCCTGATGTATGTGATGGATACCCAAGAGAATATGTAGACCTGAAGCAGCAACAAAAAATCTTAAGTGAAATCATTTCTATGATCCTCAGGTCTGACACTGAGTGAAAATGAAGCGCATAAAATTTTACCTAGAGAATCATTCAAGGTCCAAAAACCTTTTAACTAAACCTCAGTGATAATATTCAGTTTGGAGTGACAGAGTGAATGACAGGAAAATCCAGACCATGACTTCTTGTGTGTATTGGCATCAAGCTAGAAAGGAATAAAAAGAAGTAAGAGTCTCCCCTTCCCATCCCATCCATCAGAGCATATTTCCAAATGCTTACTGTTCCATAGTACACCAGACCTAGCAATGAAGGTCAGCCTACTATGCTGGAGCCTTCGGGTTCATTTTCTTTCACAATTAAAATATTTACCTTGGAAAAGACAGTTCTACCCACTACTTACTGCATTTTCAGATAGTTTCATGCAGCAATGATGCAGTAAAGAGATTGCTTTGGTTATGGATATCTTTAGCAGCCTATGTGGAGAGGTTTCCCACTCCACAAGTGACACCATCATTCAGATAACAAGTGGATACTTGTTCCTTATCAAGAAGGTGGAATTTAAACATCTGGTCTCCTTGATAGATGGATTAACCAAAAAGACAAAACCAAGCCTGGGACCAGGGGTGAACACTGCTGTTGCTCTATGCTGTATTTAACACAAATTCACTAATGTCATATTCTATTAATGGAATAACCAAGCTCATTGTTTGAGGAAGCTTCAGAGACAATAGCTTGTTGGCACTAGGTGTTGTCTCAACAGTTGAGGTATTCTTTCTGTGAGAAAAATGAATAAATATATAAAGCATTGCACTGGTTTTACAAAATTTCTCAAGGGGAAAAAAAAAAGAAAAAAAAGGGAAAAAGTAATTTCTGGACAGCATGTTACTTTAGAGGTAGATTTTTCCATGAACATCTCTTTCCTCCCTTCCTCCTGGCTCTTCTCCTTAGATTTTCTGGTTTTCTTTGCCCAAAGATGTTGGCTTCTTTTCTCTGGCTTGGCCCTGTATGGGTTTCAAGATTATTCCAAGTTGTTTTTGCACAGCCTCCTGGATCATGTTAGGAAAAGGTGCTTTAAAAACACATTAAAATAATGTTATTTTTAAATAGATTTCAGGACCAACGGAAGGCACAGGGTTGAGTGAAATATCCAATTTGTTTCCATTAAGAATATATTTCAGGTTGGCCAGTCAAAAGCATGTAAACAATACTTGTTTACATTCCCATGCAAATTATCTGTCAGTAGCTTTTCCTTATAATACTCATGTTCCAAATCATTTCTACCTTTCATTTCCTTCTCATACAACCAGTTGTTTACTCTGCGCCTTGCACATGCATGGAGGGACACAGGGGCCACAGTCAAGCAGGAGAGGTCTGGCAAGAAAGACAGGTTGTACTATGAGCTGCCAAGGTGTTCATACCTTCCTGCACCACGTCTGGAAGCAGACTGGCAGCAAAGACCCCAGGCACAGGAGCACCTCTACACATGCATCTACGCCTCGGCCAAACTCATTTGGTGGTCTCACTGAAGGAAGAGCTTAATCCATACAGGAGGTAAAACATGGGATGAACCTCTACCATGCTGTGTCATGCTCAGGGGACAGCTTCACCCTCATTAGTCTCACACAGTTAAGCCAGGGTCTCAAGTCTTAAGAAAGCAGTCCCACGCATGAAGACCTAGAGAGGAAGAAATTCATACAGAAAGAGTACAAATGTAAGTAAGAACACCCCTCCCCAAAGCCATACCATAATGTCAATACAATGCTACCTCAATCATCCTTGGGCCCTTCTAAAAGCAGACTCGCTCTCTGCTGCTTTGCTTTCTACCACAGGTTTGAGTTACTTCATTGCTTAGAGTTGGCATGTCATATCAGCTATGACTTCAGGACCTTGCTTTGTTTCATAGACAGAAAAGACTCAACACTCCCTGAAAGCCAAGTCCTGCAAGAAGTCAGGCAGGTTTCCCCACATACAGACAACACCCACTGCCAGTCAACGCCTGCTCTTAGCCATCAACTCAGTCCTGAGGCAGAAAGTCCAGCAAACCCCTTCACACCCAATGGTTTTTTGAGGGTGTTGGCTCCTGACTGGCCTCCTCCCCCATCAAATTATATAAACTTGATCTTCCTCTGTGACTGTTTATTCAACATGTTTGGTGAACTGCATTGTGCCTTCATTGTTATGAACAGTATGCTAACTTCTGGGAAGAGACTGCACTTTCCACACCACTGGGATTACATAAAGAGGACAGAGCTATACAACCTTTGGTCATTCATTTCAGGAGAATCCAACAAAAAGGGAGCTCATTCATTTAACTACAGAAGTTTGCACTGTGCCGAGAGCTCTGCATTTCTCCGTATTACAATTTCAAATTGTTATACAGATTACTATCAGCATTACAATTAAAACACAGATCCTGCTCTTGGAAGAGGAAATATTTGCCTCAACAAAATATGCTACTGATTGTTTTGAAAGCTTAAGCAGAAAGATACAGCACTGCTAGCCCCTGGATAAAACTTAGAGATTTGCCAGTCTCTGAATTTCACATGCCGCATACTGAGGAAAAGAAAAAAAAATACTTATTTCAAAATAGAACTGTTCCTTTTTTAGGAAAACTATTTATAAAAGATTTTGCCCTAGAAGATAACATTCAAGCCACATGCAGAAATACTGGCTTCTTTATGCTACTGGTGTCTTTGCTCCCTCCCGAGCCAAGCTCCACTAGGTTTCGGTACCATCAAGAGAGATATCAATCTCCCTCATTAATGGGAAGCCCATTACTGCGCCTAGATTTAAAATTGATCCTATATAATGCAGTGGTAAAAAGGGTTCTGGATGTATATAGAGAACATTCAGATTTAGCACCTAAGACTGTGATTAAAGGAAAGAACAAAAAATAAACTCAGCTGCAGTAAACTCAGCAAAAATAGTCTTGCTCCCACAACATTCCTTTGCATTGTTTCGATAATTTTAAAAAGTCTGTAAAAATTTTAATTGTGCAAACTTTAAAAATATCCTCCGAATTGAAACTTCTTGGATCAATTGAGTGTCACTTTTTGCTTCTCCACTGAACTGAAAAACACCTAGAGTTTCAGAAACTCTAAATATGAACAAAAATCTACAGCAAACACCATAAAAGCTCAGGTTATTATATAGGGTTAACTCCTTTGTGCAACTGCCCCCTATACTGTCATATCTGACGTATAGACCTGAACTCCTCCTCCATCCAGCTCCTCTTGCTGTCCATGAAGTGCACAATCTCATGTTGTCCACCCAAGTCTCAGGCAGCTAAGGAGTCCTTTTGGGCTCAAAGGCAGCTATCTTGCCAGAATCTCACACAATGCTTCGCAAGAAAATGTATTCCAGATAATTGGTGCATCTGACAAACAGGAAAAGGGTCGTGGCTCTGAGAAATGGGTTCCCAGTGAATTCCCGTCACACACACACAATCTTGTTCTCCCTAAACGAACAGCTGTGAGCCAGCTGAAATATAAGAACTTCTCTCCTCCGGACTACACTCTCTATTCAGGGTTTAAGACAATTACACAGTTATTTTGTGTAAAAAAAAAAAAAAAAAAATCAGTCAAGGGGGAGAGACAAATGGTTTTATTTCTCACCCAGCTACATAAAAGATTACTAGGAGCACTAACTCATCTGTCTTTCCACTGTTTTACTTTCATTACAGGTTGGAAATGGGAAGTCATTTTTCACAAGACGGATCTTTAACTGGTTAGAAATTAAACTCCTCAAACTGGTGCATCCTGTGAAATGGAACATCCATTATCTGGGGCCCATAGCTTTGGTTGCACCTTATTTATCATCATAGCAGGTCCTTCTCCAAACCTAATCTCACTCATCAAGTTCCCAAGCTAAAAGTCAAGACACAAAGACGAGCAAAAGGCATGTGATACTGAGACAGAAATGTCCAAACCCAAAACCTAATTATAAAAAAAAAAAAAGGCAGTAGAGTATCAACACCCAGCAGTTGTGCTGGAGAGAAACAGACTGTATCTCACAGAAACCTAATCCCTAGCTGAGTGGGCAGGTCTGTCTTTCACCATTCCCAGTCTTCTCCTCCTCAGTACATCCTCTGCTCAATTGCTGCTGCCAAGCTCCTGTCTAAAGTAGTAAACAACACATAGTCATTCCATCTGGCTGGTCCCAAGTGGATCAAAGTTATCACCGCTTCAATAACCAATCTCCTGCTCCAGAACAATGTTACGTTTCAGTTTGTGGACTGGTCCCACCATGGGTGAATGTCCCAGACCCTCAGAGGACCTGAGCTGTAGTAGGTCTTGCAGGTTGTGCAATACAATTGGCAGGATTAACAGAAAACCACAATGTAGCTGCTATGCCCTGACTTTCCTCCTGAGATTGCTTGGAAGGGGCAGAACACCATTACATCTTTCATCTTTCCTCATGGTGTGTGGGGAGCATATTATTTTGTCTTAAGAAGTTATCTATCTATCTTTATTTATTTATTTATACTTCTTGTTACTGCATGCAGCTGAGCTCTGCTTCATCCTCTCAGATCTTAAAAGCACGAGGTGGCTGCAATGGGTGTTTCACTATGACCTCATGTGTAACACATGCTACATAATATTATGCAGATCTCTGCACTCTGCTGCTGGTTGAAAACTAGATTTGTAGGAAAAACAAATACATTCAATATAAGCAATGATTCCAAGCAAGGATATTGCCACTGTACTTGTAGTAAGTTGCTCTAATAGCAAATTTCCACCATTAGTAAAAATTGCGACAGCAGTATTTTAGAAACCTCTGTTTTCAGGTGCTACATGTTAATGCTTTGGGGTTTTTTTTGCCCCCTTGTGAGGTTACAGTCTGTCATTTGCTGTTTTCAAACAGATACTATGGATTCTTGGGTTGTTTCAAAAAGTTGACGTAACTGATAATCTCGAATTTCTCACTTTTTAACTTTTAAGACTCATTCCTGTCATTTCACTTTCTATTTCTACCCCTACAACTTTCTTTAGAGAAGGGGAAAACACTCTGCCTACATGTTCCAGAGGCAAAAAAATATTTCCAATACCTCTCTGCTTACGTGTGATGCAAGCACATCTGTCCTCTCACCCACCACATCAAAGACTTCTCTTTTTTTCCAGTTTCAGATGAACACTCTGAAAGCATCCAGTGATCCAGGGCTGCTTCATTCCCTGTTTATCAAGTGTTACAGGAACTGCCATTCACTATTTATGAGACCAGAACTGCAAATTAATTGCTCTATCATCATGATCACCAAGAGCCTCTAGAAGAAATTACATAGATTTTCTGACCAAATGCAGGAAGAAAAAAAAATGTAAAGGTCAAAATTTTTGCGTGAAGAGTTTGACTGTTTCTTTTTTTCCATAGCTAAAAGGATTTCTAAGAGAAACAGGCTGAATTATTCTGACCTTTCTTTTTTCCAATGTTTTAATTAGTAGAATTGCACAACTACACCTCGAAATACTGTCATCCTGAGAACGTGGTGATTGATTTTGAACATACTGAATGTGACAGCCATATTTACCACATAAATTCAGGGCTGTGCTCTTCTGGACTACCCTTGCATTCATCTGAGCATCACGCATCAGACCACTTTACAAACATGTTATTTAAGACTCACAGCGTGCCAGCAGGCACAGGCAGATGTTAGAGATTGAAAATGTACTCTGATGCAATTGTTTCAATTGGTCTTTTCATCCTCTATTTTACCACAGAAAAAAAAACTGGAAATAACAGAGCAATAAAGAATCAGAAGTAGAGTGCAGGACTCTGAGAACAAAAAAAAATCAAGATGATAGAAGCCAGAATGCTTACTGCCAGGAAAAGCTATCTTAGAATAACAAGAATTTTTTTCACAGGCCAAAGGCTAAGTTCTGAGATCAAATCTCAAATCAAATAAATTCACCAGTTTATACAAAGGTTCATAGCTTACACACCTGCACACACCATGACAGCTTCCTTTTCAAAAGGTACCTCGAATATGAGTCAAACATACCATTCGGTAAAACAAGAGGCAGGTCTTGGCCCTGATCTATCATGAACTTTCTTTAAAAACCTTTTCGGATGTTAGTACTGTTTACAGTTTTAGTTGTGGGAGAAGTAAACGCCCCAAGCACAGAGTTGAATACAACCACATTTCCTCGATATCTCTATTTTTTCACTCCGTCACCTCTTGGCCATTAAAGTCAGCATATAAACAGAAAACACCATGAATAGAACCCAGAGGTGAGAAAGGAAGATTTTATTCAACCTAAGAAAGCTGCCCACTTTTTTCTGCTGTATGTTCATGTGCAGCAAAACCTGATCATTGTTTATGGTTATAGGGAGACAAATTTTTTAAGAGTTTCTGTTCTGTTCTGCAGTTGCAGTTGTTGTCCCACGAGCTAGGAAGGAAAAGTCATCCTGACTGCAAATCAACAGTCTGCCTGAGATCCATCCCTTACTGTGCATGTGTAGACGTGATCCATGCACTAAGCCCACACAGATGCTCAGAATGACAAAAACCAACAGTGTTGGAGGGTCCTGGTTCAGGACAGGCTGCTGAGAAAGGGCTAAACTCCCTCCATGCCCCAGGACCTGAAAGAGCTGATCAAGTGGGTCACTGCTGGCTGGGTACTTGTATCACAAACATTACTGCTGATAGCCCTGAATAAACATTTCTGCTTGAAATCTGTGTCATTCAATGCTGTGTCATTCAACTCTCCCTTTTAATTTCACTTTTTAAGCACCTTTCCTTCCCATGACAGACTCTTCTCCAGCTGCTGGGTCTCCATACAATCCATTTGAGCTCTTGGGCATTTTTGTGGCTTTTGTTTGGTTTTTTTTTTTTCTAAATTCATATCAGCATTGTATAAACATCTTCTAGAGAGCACTACAAGTACAGCAAGGGCAGATGAACGTTGAGGGTGTCATGCCTACAGCCAGTCCAGGCTTACAGCACCAGCCTCTGTGCAGGGAGCAGGTGCCCAGCTCTCAGAACCTAGTGTCTAGGCTGTGAAATGAATTAATATTCTTCAGGCAACACTACTGGGTCTATTAAGAGACTAAATTCAAAAACATTTAGAACACTACCTGGGGATATCTTCCTAGACAGACCATTTTACTGCACAGAGAGAATTTAAAAACAAAACACACAAAATAAAACAAAAAAAATCATCACCCACCTACATTTTCACCATGTCTCTAGTGCTTCAGTTAACTTCGAGTTAGTTCACACATCTGCCAGGGCACAGGGTATTGCCTTGGCTGGGGTGACTTGTAAAATTCATGCACAAGACCAGGACCTCAATGGTTTATTAAAATTGCTTTTGTAAGGTCAAATCAGTCAGAGAGATCCGTATGAGTTTCTACCAGCTAAGAAGTGCTGGGGGTGTCTGGGGTGCTTGGCTCTACTCTCATAGCTAACATAACAGAAACCCAGTATCTGATCTTCCTAAAGGATCTGAGTCATGGTTTCAAAAAGCCCATCCAAGCCTTATTGCACACACCTGCACTAAACACTCAGAGGTGTGTTCTGCATATATACCTTTGCCATCTTCTCGGCATCTTACTCAATACACACTTCCCGAAAAGACCCAGCTGGCACAAGCACATGCATTTGGAAGCCAGAGCCTGATGCAGTGTGGCATCGCTCCAGGCAAGACAATTTACACTGGCTGAGAGTCTGACCTATATTTACCTGCTTAACTTAGGGCACCCTATAACTCTCTGGGCTCATTTGCAAAAGACTGATCTGTTGACTACATCACCGTGCTCAAACCTGCGAGGAAAACTCATTTTTAGTTCATTCCTCTGAGCGCATAATCAGGGCTTTGCCTCTACTGTGCATAACGGGGGAAGGAGGGAAAGAAGGGATGTATTTTTTTTTTTTTAAGAGGTGTGAGGTGATTTTTATTGTATAACTATTCACCTGCTTTCTGTGACCTCCTAAGCATATTTAAGAGGGAATCTGACACTCGGACCAAACATGAGGCTGGGGGAGAAAGTCAGCTAACAAAAACCACATGTGCTCAAGCATTTTGCTTTGCCTTGCTAATATTGAAGAGATTTGTTTTGCTCGGTAAAACGCTTGCATTTCAGCTCAGTCCTGCAGGGAAAAACTAATCCTCAAGTTATGGCAATCCAGCCAGTTGATATGGGGAAGGAAGGAGGGGGCACAGAACCACGGGAAGGAGAAAGAAAAGATTCGGCATTTTAGCCTGACCTGACTCCAGGTTCACACAAGAAGAGGTGAAGCTGCAGCTGTCACACTGAAGTGAAATGCAGTCATTTACAAACCCAGGGAAGTCTCCTGGGAAAGAGAAGCAACAACAACAACAAAAAAAGCATTCCTTAAGACTAGAGTTAAGGGCAGTGAGAGAGACAGTGCAGCCAGACCAAACTCTGGCACTGCTGTCATTGGAGCTCTGGCCATATTTCCATCCTGCCCCAGCAGGGGCAGATGTCACCAGCCTTTTCAACATATTGTCTCTGGGAGAAGACCACCTCCACTGTGAGCAGTTCCACCATCAAAGCAGGCAAATTCATCCCCTTGCAATCCCTCTAACTTCCAAAAGATCTCACAGGAACAGCTACTGCCCAAAATGGTTGAATACTGAGAAAAAAACCCAAACAAAATACATCTTGTGTTTCCTTTCCTCCTCCTGTTCTGAACATCACTTTCACTAGAGGTTTGACTCATCTCCATGTTTTGGGTGAGCACGCAAATGTTTTTGTCTATGCAGCTGCATAGGGAATAACCACTGAATATATATGGCTTGATATTGGTATCTCTTCAGATATTTCAAGACTTCTCAGAGGTGAGGGAGAGAAGCATCACTGAGTAATCAAGAGGTTATCAAGCACAGCAAAGAGCAAATCAGTCAGAAAAGCATTTGATCAGCAGAGACAGAAAATTGTGTGCCAAACTGGTCTGTGACCTACAGGGCAGAAGAACTCAAATTGCAAGAGGAGTTTATGAGGAAGAAAAAAAAAGTAGCCATTAGGATTCCTAGACTAAAATAAAAGCTACAGCTGCCAGCTAGTTTGTTCACATTGAATAACCAAAGTGTGCTTTCTGGTTGTCTCTAAAATGCATTTCATGAGGAAAAATAAAATTGGGATTAAAATACAGTACTTTCTTACTACAGCTACATGGGTTCATTGTTTTTGTGACCTGCCAGTGAGAAAGATGTGATGGGAACGTTCCTCCTTGTGCTAAGTACCCTGGCAGCAAGTGCTTAGCTTGGCAGGGGAGCCCAGGGTTTCACCAAAGGGCAAATTATATCCTGCTAATTGAACCAGCATCATTTTAGACTCTCCCCATGAGCCTGTCAGGTTTGTGCATGGGCAACCAAGAAGATCTTAATGGACCTGTAAGGCTGAAGCAAATCGAAAGACCAGGCAAGAGCAGAGAAAACAGGACACAGCAGGAAGGTAGCAAATCCTTTTGGGTTAATAACACACCTTCCTGAGATGCGAGGCAGAAGCCTCAGACTCCAGGCTGTGTTAGTTAATTACTGTACAAGAGAAAAACTCAGCAAGGCTCCCTCCATACACAAAGCTTTTACAGAATGAAAAAGAAAGAATCTATCCCTCCCCAACCAGTGCAATTAATACATTTGCTGCAGCTTTCCGTCACATTCCCTCACCACCACTCAGCTCCAGTTGTCAGCATCTGTCTGAAATGAGCTGCTCCATGAAGCCAGCGGCCCTGCTTGCATGGAGACTCAAAGGATAAGATTTCAGGAAAGGCTGAAGCCCACTGTTAAGGGATTCGTCTCAGATAAATTGCCTGTCAGCTACAGCTGAAGTACAATGTTGGCTGCCCTTCTCTTGGTGAGTAATAATGGGACTTTGCTGAGTACAGAGGTACCTGACTTCTATGGAAACCATAGTTCTCACGTGATGAGTAAAACCCCATTCACTTACTTGTAAGAGGAGGTACCTATGATGAAACACAAAAGGGGATTCAAAGGAGTAATGCTGCTTTTGCATCTACATAATCTCTGCTCTGCAAGAGTAGAGAGTAAAATACAACACCAAAACAATTAGTGGGGTCAAAGTCACAGCAAAATCAAGTATATGTACAGAAGCAATTCCTGTTTCAGAGCGCTAGAAATCAGAATAGATGCAACAGATAAAAAAAAAGATTTTTTTAATTATTTTATTTTTTTTAGCACCCCAGATGTACTCAGTGGAGGATTTGAGGCCCAGAGACACTAAATAACTTGTCCAAGATGAAACAAGGGGTTGGAGGTAGATCAAGCATATAAATCCATGTGTTATTTGAGTCTATTCAATATTCTGACCATGCTTTCACTCTCATATGGTAACTCATAAATAGGCTTGGGTGTATACCTCATAATACCGTTTATTACATACATTCATCTTCTAGCATATGCAACCAAGCTCCTTGTGGGATTTGACCTCTGTGTTTAATTGGCAGGCTTGTTTGTGGAGCTAACAGGTGTGTCAGAAGGGAACAGAGAGCACATTCTCACTTCACAAAATACGTGCTGCAAACCATATGAAAGACCTAAGCCAGGAAGCAAACACAAAACCATCTAGCACCATCCAGTCCCTCCTGATCCCCAAGAGCCCAGTGACAAACACCCTCACAACCAACAGCCCAGGAAGCCCTCAGGGTGCCCACACATGCACTCAAGGAGAGGTTGAGTCATTTGCACCATCTTTTCCCTACCTCTCACACCTTTTCTGCTCAGTTCTTAATCCCAGTGAGTTAGTAAAAGAGCTTTCATACTGGCTTCACTTTGACTGCAGGAAAGAGAAATGTACCAGAGGAAGAAGCAAGAATTTGGATCAAAGTTGTGTCTGACCTGATATATCTGCATCATTGGCCAAACACTGTTCCTGACTCCCTGTCCCCTTCTGGCTGGTTTGTATAATGAAGGCAAAGAGCATCTGATGCTGCTGGTCTGTGCAGACCCACTTATTAACTCAGAAGTTCTGTTAGGGATTGAAAGGAAAAGGATCTTCACCTTTTAATCACTTCCTCCAACTCATCTCGATACTGTCACCCAGGGCAAAAAAAAGTAGACAAAGCGGCTGATTCAAAAGTCCTTTAAAGGAAGAGCTGCAGCAAACCAGCTAAGAAATTCCCTTGTCCTCACCTTTCCAAAGTGATATTTCTCTGTGAAATTAATTGCTAAAAAAAAAAAAAAAAGTCTGAAATGGAAATAAATAAATAATCTCCAATGATTCAAAATATTTTCCATGGAAAGTTTTGGGGCAAAGAAAAAGTGACATCTCCAAAATTTTCATGTGACTGAAATCTTCTCTAACCAGGCCCAGATGGGAGTGATGCCTACAGAAGTGTTTAATATTAGGCTGGGTAGCAGGAGTGCTGCTACTGTTGTTAGGAACTGTCCTACAGCCAAATTTATTTTACTCTCTGTATGTTTTTCCTGATGCTCAGCCAAAGTCTGCCCCTTTGTTTCATTGCTAAACGTGCCTGTATCTTTTTGTACCACACCCTCCTGGCAGTTTTTGCCCTCAATACTGTATAGTTTATTTATTGTTATGACTCTTGTCACAAATTTAATCATGACAGTGGGTGAAAAGGGTTAGGACAGGAAGATAAAGCTTATCACATGTATTTTCACTCCTGCTGAGAGGTACTTTCCCTTCTGAACAATAAAGAGCCCCTCTCTGACACAGCAGCTTTTCAACAGACCCAGGAGGCAAACGAGCATCTCATGAAACCTGGGACATTCCTACTCCATAGGACAAGATGATACACTCTGAGAGGATTTTACCCTGTGCTGGACTCTAGCCCTTCCTTCTTCCCTTGAAAATAAACTGCAGATAACTGAATAAGCAGTCTTCTATTTCCAGGATATAGGCCAAAGTACTTGGAGTTGCTCCAGTTCTTCTGCTGTGATAAACTCAGATTAGCTGCTCTGCACACACAACACACCAAGAGAAACTGGATTGTTAAAAGCAAATAAAAGATAAATACCAGTTTTGAAGGTCCCCTAGTGCTATCCAGGATTCCTTCCCACATTGTGGTGGGTTGTTTGATTTTTCATACACATTCTTCTCTTTGCTGAATGAGCCAACTGCCATTCAGGAAGATCCAATTATGAAAATGAAATCATGCCACAAAAATGTATGGTGAATGCACAGAGAAACCTTTTTGTGATGGTCTCAGACTAGTCACATCTTCCCAAGATGGTATCATCTCCAGCTGCATTAAGGTTGTCCAAACCATACTGCTGGTCTCAGCTAGACTACAAACTCATCAAAGCTCAAATCAGCATCATCTAAGTTTGTGCAAATGCCAGGAAGTTTCTTACATTCAGCAAACTGTCTCGCTTGGACAGAAGCCTGACCACTCAACTCCATCCACCACCGCAGCCCCCAGCATTGTTTCTTTTGGGTTAGGCACCACCGTCTGTCCCCAGTGCTCATTCACATCAGAAAATACTTTATCCTGAGGAAGGACTCACAGGATTCAGTCCACCAGACCAGTCTTTCCTGACATTGATTTTCACAAGGAGGCCCTAAGAATAAGGACAACATAGTTGGGCTTGCAAAAACAAACAAACAACAAAATGGGATCCAACAATTGCCAGTCTCCCAAGCATTCAAACCCTAATTCAAGAGAAGCACTTCTCAACCTTTTAATTTTTTTCCCTGATTCAATTAGAAAGCTGCACTCATTTTTTCCCTGCCTTTAGCAACTCCCTCTGGCTTCCCCTTCCAAGGTAAGTTGCAGCATAATTTGGCAAGCTCCATTAACAGGAACAAAAGCATATTCTGTGATCCAAGGAGGATTTGCACTTGTGATTTGCTCTGATCACCACTACAGAGATGCTCTCTCCATGTGGGTTATGTAAGACTGAGAAATGCTCTTTACATAGGAGGGTAGATGGTTTTCAAAGTGCTTAAAGCAGTAAGATGACACCAACCCACTGGTCAAATAACCCACCAAGCACCAAGGAGAGGTTTGTCTCAGAGGTAGAAGTCTCCTTTCTGAGTTTCAGGAATGGCTGTACGAATAGAGTTCCTCAAATGCCTCCATCAGCACACAGAAGCAGTTATTTGCTTTCTGGCTTTCTAAGAGGAATGCAGTTGCTTTTGGCTCCTCTGTCCTGTCTGCTGGGTGAGGAACCTGATGAGGAGCAAAACCCAGACAGCCTGGAGCAGCAGTGCCCCAACCACCAGGTGGGCCAGCCCCAGAGACATCTTTGTTCCTACCAGCCTGTCCCAAAGTCAGATTCCAAGGTCCATATACACAGAAGGTACCTCAGGGAAGGTACCTCAGTGTAGCTCAGCTGTTCTGGATGCCTTTAGATTCTCTGTGAAGCCCTCAGGGCGTTGGTAGCCCAAGGATTTCTTCAATAAATGGGACCCTTTTATGGGAAAGTCTAGACTTCCTAATGACCTTGGAAAAGCAGCCAAGTCCTCCTCCACCCAGCCAACACTGCCTCCAGGCTGCTGTCTCTGTCCCACTGCCTGGGGAGCCCTTCTCCTCCCACCGTTTCCACATTCTGCAGCTGCCTTTGGTCTTCACTGAAGAAAAGCACTTGCTTCATAGACCTTTCCTCTGCTGATATTCCTTACCTGTGAAGCTAACACAGTCCTTCCACATTGTCATCACCAAACTTGCACCCTTGGAGGTACCTTACTTTGCTCTGTTAATCAAATACCTTTATTTTCTTTAAAAAGAAATAAAAGTATTCAAGTAACATACATTTCCTGACTCATTTCTACAACCGCCTCTTAATACATCTCCTTTGCCAGTATTCTCTACACAGTCAGTCCAGCTTCCACTGCCGCTTTCCTCTTCACGTAGGGCTCAGCCAGAAACTCCCACCACTCCCTCCATGTACCCTGGTACATTTTATTCCCGTTTCAGCTCCTTAGCAGCACACTAGAGCCATTTCCCAGTGCCAGAAGGAAAACAAAAGCAACTAGATTGCAAATAACCGCTTTGCAACCCTCCCATCACCACTCTTGACCTTTTCTTCCCTATCCATGGGCTTCTAGAACAAGCCACAGAGACTAGAAAAGTTGTTGTGGATGGTCCCTTTGCACATATACAACATGATGGCATCACGCACTGAGTGGTTGTGACACCCACCCTTAAGGAAGGAGGAAGCCCTCCCCCCCCACACACACACGTCCTGGCTGCAAAGCTGTCCACCACCACACACAGATCCTCTCTCTCCATCTTTACACCTGCTGAATGGCTCAGTTCAGACCAGGAGCTCAGTGTTTGACTTCAGCATTATTTAATCAAAGAGGCACAACTTTCTTTGGCTCCTCTGGTGCTGACACACAGCTCTCTCACATTCTGGTCCCTAATGAAGGCCACCTTCATCCCAAAAGAGTGTCTGAACACATCACAGTACTCTCTTTTCAGGATGGGCTAACAAAAAAAACACAAAACAAAACAACAAAACCAAACAGAAATATTCAGAGTATTTCTTGCTCACAGATATACTTGGCCATCATGCTAAGGAAATTAAAGCAAATAGAGTCAGTCTGTCAACTGGAACACTCTGCCTGCTGCCTGCTCTGGCTGTTACTTTACATGGGTCTTAAATTAAATGTCAAATAGTGTTTGGCACAAGAGCCTTGTGGCTGCCCTTAGAGAAAATCTGACACCTTTGCTAACTGTTTCCCACTGCTCTCTACTGCTTGGCCAGGGGTAGGGTAAGTACAAACTGTCTCATACCTCCCTGTTTTTTTCCCTTTAGGTTTTTTTTTTCCACAAAGAATGCATGAAAACAAAGGAATTTTGTGTGTTTAATCAAAGGGACTGCAAGGGGTGCAATATTTAGTAGCACCAGACACAATTTGGGGCAGTTTGTTGAATTTACCTTCCTGACACTTACACACACACCCCCCCATAAGCTGACATGACAGATGTCTAGCATCTGTCTCATCTCTCATCTGTGCCCACTCCAGTTTCAGTCCTTTCACTGTGAGCTTTAGCAGCTCTTCGTAAAACAGAAGAGTAAGAGCACTACTACATAAGGTCATCCTGCCACCTTGCAGTGTCAGTACACCTGTACCAGAGACCCCCTGCCACAGCTGTACTATCACCTGCCTTTTCCTTTCTGCTGCATCCCCAGAAGATAAACTATGTTAAACCATGGACCACATACTGAAGACATCCCCATGAACTGGCATTCCCTACTGTTCCTAGGTTAGGAACAGGGCTGTCACTCACATTCCCATGAGCTGGGCTTCGAGACAACAATCAGGTTATTATAGCTAAACAGCAATGACAACTGAGCCACAGTAACTCTCCATAAGCACACACAGAGCCAAAGGGGAGTGGAAATAGGATTGCACACAGCTGAGACTACCCAGGATGCCTGCACCATGCCAGTCTTCATGCAGAGGTGACTCTGTTCCTCTCTGTCCTTAGCTCTTACTATTCTCCAGGCTGAGACACGAATCCAAGCAAGCCTATTGATCTTCACAGATGTGGTATTCCATCTCTCCCATCACAAATCACTGAGCAATAGAAAGCATTTAGCAAGAGTAAATCTAAGTTCCTACTCCCTATGTGAGGGATGAGACTGGGATTAGTTGCCTCAGCACCAGGCAGTGTAGCACTGTGGCTTAACTGTACCCCAGGATGGGCAGCCTTCTGACAAGGAAGAAGTCAAGAATTGAGGTGGTTGCTTCCTTGCTGCACATGGAGAGTTTGCAGCTGCAGCAGTTGCTGCCTCACGTGCCTTCAGTGTCAGAGCACCCTGGAAGAGCTTGATTTTCCTTCTATCTCTCATCCCTTCACCCTAGGGCAACAAAGTCCTCTCTTGGCTATACTTCTTTTGAAGCATTTGAGCCAGCTCAGAAAGGAAAGCCTAAATCAGGAGAAATGGTCCACCTGGCTCACAGGGACTATGGTTCATGGAAACAGAGCACTTGCTCAGAAGTGGCAAAACCAGAACCAAGTTATTGTTATGTATCTGGACACAAGAACATACTACTGAGCACATCTTGCTGCCTTGTGTTTGTGTCTTACACCAGACCTACATTTTTCTTCCTAGTCTAGAAGTTACCAGCCAGAGACACAGTATAGAAACAGTCAACTACCAGTGACCACAGATTATATAAGTATATATATTTTCTTTTTTAAACTCGGCTGAGGACTAAGTAAACTATTATTGTACACACCTTGAATCCAGTTTGGGTTTGCACATGCATCATCTCTACCCCATTTCTTTACTCCTTGCTAAAGGTTTCTGGCAGCATCATTGAGGGCTTCAGCTCTGCTACTGTGCTCTGGGAAGCACACACTGAGCTTGGAGGGATGCTTTAAGGGCTGTGAGAAGATGAGCTTTTCCCATGGACTTGTTACTATTCCATGTCTGCACCCAGCTGGAGCCCAGAGCTGCACAGAAGAAAATCAGGAACCAATATATTTATTATTTTAACCCTTCACCTCCCAAGGGAAGGAAAAAAAAAAAAAAAAAAAAAAAAAAAAAAGGGATGAGGACTAATTGCCTGGGATTTGAGGTGAAATTTGGCCAAAGGATAAACAGACATGAAGAGGGGGCAGAGAGTGGAAAATAAGAGGGAACAAAGAATGGACAATTTCTACATTATTCCAATACAATTGTACTATGAGTCCTACCAAGATTGCACTGGCTGACAGAACTCATACAGTGGTGGTGGTACTAGATATGTCCTGAATTTGTCCCTGCCTCTGGAGAAGTAGGAAAGATTGTTAAAGATGGGGAGGATAAGGGGCATCAAGGCAAGAAATCCATGCAAAGCTAGTGAAATTCAGAAGCTCAAGGAAATGTGTGAAACCAAAGGTGCGTGAAAGGCATAGGCATAAGAAAGTGGCTCCAAACTCTGTACTGCAGCTTACATCAGCCCCAATACACTGTGAAGAGGAGGAGTCTGAGCACTTGAGCTAAGCAGAAATACAGCTATGTAGTCAATAACTGCTTTTAGCTAAGCTTCTTAGCTGATATGCACAGTTAAGTACTACATTCCACATTGCCAAATTGATGTAGAAAAGTTAAGTGACAGTATCCAAAGGTTCCCCAACAAGTTCTCAGAGCTGAGGAGGAAGCACAGTCACCTACCAGCACTTTCCTGCCAAGGATAGGCTCAAAACCCATAGCTTCTGCACAGCGGTCCCTTCCTGTAATGGAGAGATAGCACAAGCATCTTCAAGTTCCACAGTGCTGTCTGGCAACAGAATAGAAAATAAATATCTTCTTCTCTTTTTTTATTTTTTTAACTCTCCCAAGCAGCACATCACTCTCTGTGATGTGCTCTGCTGATGGGTCAAGCAGAGCAGGAAAGACTCTCAGTACTTCCTATGCAAAAGGGAAGCCTAGTGGGATAAAAGAGATGCTCAATCTTTTTCTCATACTTATCTCTCCCACTATATTTTCCAACACATAACTGCTTGTTCCAGCTGAACTCCTAAACTGCTGCAAGTCTCTAATTTCCTATGTGCCCCTGAAACCTCACAGGGCTTAAAAGAAAAAGTTCTTCAAAAATGATCAAGAACAGTGAAGGGGAACTTCCATCATATGCAGTACACTTATATGCAAACTGCTGGACCATTAAAGTGTTGCCTGAGTGTAGCAGGGACCAAAGGAAAAGTACCACAAACTGTACCCTTTATATTCAGTCTGTCTGGATGTAGTCTGTAGGACTGCAGCTGATGTGCCCCCTTGCCTTGCTAGCTGACCAAGCTGCTGGAGCTCTAAAGGCCACCTCAATTAATCCTTTCTGGGAGAGAGCAGGCTCATCATGATCAGATTTAGAGGGGCAGAGCTGTAGGTGCACTACAAGGGGAGTGGTCTAGGTAACCTGCCCCTTCACATCCCCCTAACTGCAGTCTGCTCTTAGTAGGAAATATCATCTTTATGTAATGACAATGACAGGCACTAACACACTTATTTTTTTCCTCAATAAAATCAGTTACCATCAGAAATGCAATGCAAGAGGAGGAAAGAGCACTCCAGCAGCAAGCCCCACCACTCCAGCTACAAGGATTCTCTGAACCAGGCAGCAGCTTTGATATAACGTTTCCACGACAGCAATGAGTGGTGTTGCACAGACAGAGGGTCACCACTGGAATGCAAGTCTGGGTAGAGAAAAGTTCGAAAAGGAAAAAAAGGTCTCTTTCGCCATGAACACTGTATCTGATAGAAAAGAAAAACAGGAAGAAGGATGCCAGCTGTTTGGATAGCTGTTCTCAGTTTAATGTTTCTTCCAAGGTAAATATACTCTCCTAAAGGAACAAGGTTATAATAGGGTCTGTGAAAATTTGCCTCTCAAAGCGCTAAAAAACCCAAAGTCCTGCATCCTGCAGACAGGAAAGAAAGGCAAAGATGGAGGATGCTGCTTGAGGGCTACAGTATATTAAGACTCAACAGGAGAAGAGACATCCTACACTGCCAGGGAAGAGTCACTGAAGAAGAACCAACAACAATTACTGAGGTGATGTCTCAGTCTGCAAGATAAGTCTGTAAGACTGGAGAAAAGCTTGGAGAGACAGCTCACTTGTATAGTGCAAGAGAGAATTCTCCCCTGATCTTGTTTCAGTGTGCTCCACGGGACAGTTGGCAACTCATAGCTGGGCCAAACTGGCAAAGGTCCACCAGCATTTATACAGCCTTGCCCATTGCCACTGGCCAGCCAAGAGCCTGGCCGCAGGGACTGGAGGCATTTACTGCTGTGCGAGGTCAGCCCTTTACCATTACAACAACAGACGATCTCAGAATTCAAATTCTCTCCTAGAACCTATGGGCAGCAAAGGATTTAACTGGAAAATGCTAATCCCTTTTAATAAGATGACCTTTTTGGTTTGTACTTTACTGGTTTTAATGAGCCCACCTGCAAGGGTTGATTGATTTACTTGCCCAGTGTTCTTAGACTCAAATTTATTATAGTTAAGTTGTTAGTTAAAGAAGCTTTCCTTGCTCACCATCTCTGGGACCCCAGCTCATTATTAGTAGACTCTCACATGTATCTCCCCCCTCATTCCACATCTAGAAATTAATGAGAGATTGGCAACACCGCTTTTCTCCTCTCCACCACCCCTCCCCCCATTCCTGCGATGGTTACTTTGGCAGGAGAGGGGCATGAGCAAATGGAAAGGCAGGACAGAGGACGGGTTTCTGTGTGAAAGCAGAGTGCCTGACTCACAAAACCACTTGGACCAGAGTGAGCACAGCAAGGGCAGCCTTCCAGATCTGTGTGCTGCCCGCTTTCATGGCACTCGAGGGCAAAGACCTGAGTGGATGGTGACAAGGAACAGAGTCTGGGCAGATTACAGTGCACTGGAGGAAGAAGGACTTGAGTCATGCTTGTGTTTACTTAATCAGTAAAACAGCTGTTCCCCCCTACCCTTGTCTTTCAAATAATAGGGCATTATGCTCTTAGTGCAATAAAAGGACTGTGCTTGCATGGTTACATCATGTCACCACACAGTCAGGGATGAAGAATCAGCTCAAGAAGAGCCAACAACAATTGCTGAGGTGATGTCTGCAAAGCACAGACCTGGAAGAAGATATTGGCCAGAGACCGCCCATGTTTTGTGAGCTCCACTAGAGGCCAAGGGATGGCAAATTCAAGCCTGCTTATGCTTCATTCCACTCCACGGATGCAGTCCCAGGGGCTCTATATATCAGAGAGCGCCTCGTGTGTGTGTCAACCCCAACCCCATTCCTACTTTGAGCTACAGCTGTGTTACCCATGGAGCCACAGAACCCCTTCATTTACCCCGGCACTGTATTTCTTTCACAGAGCCAACAGGCACATACCCTTCTGGGCTCAGCCTGGAGATACTTTGCTATCAAGGGTATGTGACATCCCGATTATAAACTCCTTAGGGCATACACTGTTCTTTTGCTGGTCTGTTTGAGGTATCCATTCCCTACTGCAATCTTATTTTTTGATTACTTATCTTAGGCATTACAGCAAACAAACAAAAGCTTTTATTGTTGTAATAACAACAGCCACCTTATCTGCACAAATTTAAGCATGTGGTAAACAGTTTTTAAAGTGACTACCCAGTCATTTTGTTTCTCTCCTTCTTTCATCCCTTGGAGATGGGGTTGTAGCACCTAGTCCAAACTATCTTTTCAGTTCCACCAGTCTGGGACTTGCTCAGCAGCAGTCAGTACTGAAAGCTCTGCACCTCCAAGCCATCCAGCCCTCTTGCTGCTTTTATCTGGATCAGAGAAATAGGCCTGACACACACAGATATACACCCTTTCAAGCACTTAATTAACTCTTCAGTAGGGCCTTACTACCACCAAAACCAACCAACCAAAAAACCATCACCAAAATCCCATAGTTGTCTGCAAAAGACACATGTACATTAAGGCTACAGACTTTTTATTCCCCAGAGACATTTGTCCATCTTCCAACCTGACCAGACACAAGACAGCTCAAAAGAGAAGTTGTATAACTGGATTATGCAGTGCCCTTGGTAAGCTAATAAATTCTGCTCGAGTTAACTGTGGCCACGTGGCATTTGGTCAGGTCAGCTCACAGCAGGTCAGTTTGGAGCATGGGTCGAGCAAGCACTTACTGGGAGGAACTGGCTGGGTAAACCCTCGGAGCACACTTTGAAGGCAAATTAAGCCAAACCACAAAAGAGCTTGCGCAGTTCATCCTGTGAAAGTCTGTTGGGGAAGAAGGACAGAGTACACATGAAGTGTATGCCAATTTACCACATCGAGGCCAGACCAAACAGCACTCTATAAAGTACTAAAAGGAATCATATTGAGGGAATTCCTGCAGAGGCAAGAAGCTCAAAAAAAAAAAAAAAGAGCTCGGGCTGAAGTCCTTTCAGCATGTTTTTGGTTTAGACATGCTCTTCTAAATGAAGCAGTCAAAATCTTAATCCCCTTTCTCTTCTACAACCTAACCATGGGGCTACATAACCATTTTTTTGACCCTAACTAAGGTAATATTTTAATGAGACTCCCTCAGCCATGATTAAGTCTGCAGACATGTTTATGCACCCTTCATGAAGAGATGGAAATGATGGGAATGAGTCATGACAGGTGATGGAATGATTCAGCCATCCATCCACCCGCTTTCCATGAACTGTATCACTTCTGACTGCAATAAATTGCCCATAGAAAAATAATGGGCTGTTAAATTCCAGGGCATCTCTCAAAGTCAGGGACTTATATTTCTAGGATGATATTTTCAATAAGCAGGTTAAAAACATTTTAAAAATGGAAAAATAAATGCTCTGTGGCACATTTAAGCCCAATGCAAGGACTAGTACTGCTATTTAACTAATTAGATTTTAGCTTTATAGACTCCCAAATCAGTCCAGCTTACAGTGGGCAAAGAAATACAGAGACCCACAGGAATGTGTTTGCCAATGAATGTGGACAGGTGAACTTCATAATCAGACTTAACTATCACATGTGTTAATGGCTGGAAAAGCTATAATTGAGTTCATTTATGTGGCTTATGAGATGTATTTACATGTTAATGACTATGAGAAGAACAGGAATCTGTTTCTGGAAATGAAAGTGTTTCTGCAGAGGTAGTGAGGTATAACCAGGCTGACAATGTGCTAAGGACAAAAAACTCATCAGAAAGCAGGAAGAAAAGTTTTGCAGTCAATTATGTGATGAATATTCTGGATTTCAGTAGCTTTTATGAACGTCTCTTCTGATTCTGTGAGCATGTTATAAAGATGCCATCACAAGTAATTGAATTTATCCTGACTGGTGATAGAAGGGCAGTGAATGACTAAGTCTAGAGAAGGTACTGGCACAAACTTCTCTGAAATCAAAGGGGGCTCATGCATTTGAATGGGAATAGGAAAGCCTCTGTGGTGTTTATGAATGGGAAAAGAAAATTCAGAAAGTAATCCCCTAAAAACTATGATGAGTGGTGGTTCAGAATCCTCATACACCATATTTGAGGTATATTTTTTAAGCCTTTTGTAGTCATGTCCCAGCCAAATTGTAACTTTGCTGTGGTAGCTTGCTTACTAATCAGATCACCTCCTCATTTTCCTGCCAGGAAAAAAACATCAAATAGTGCTGCTGTATTTCTTTTTAAAAGCATATACTATTTAAGAGCGAGCAGCAGAAAAGATAATGGTAAAACTCTACTGCCTCCTTCAACTGGCTTCAGTACGCTTCCCATACCAAGTGCAAAGTTCCACCAAGGATGTGTCTGACCAACACCTCTCAAAATCTTTCACCTTATCTCAGGGCAGGGTTTAGCCTTTGCAGTTTTTCTTCAGTAAAAACTTCCCATTTCTGTGGTGGTTTTCACCTGAAGTCAACACATCCATCTAGTCAGTGTCCTTGCAATCCACCACTGTCATTGTAACATTTCGGTCTACTTCAGCAGCAGAGCTCTTCTGCTGACTCCACCACTGGAAGCTACCTTATCTGTAGCAATAGTTTATTTCCATTCTGTAGCACAGGTCCTACTGTAAGCCTGAACCATCCTCCCTTATAAAATGCTTTCAAAGCATACTTGAAATCCCTTTAATCTTTCCCTGTTCAGAAATAAAGTCCATGCTGTCTTTCCCTGACTACCTGAAAAGCATCCTCACCGAGAGAGTTTACGTTAGTCCTCCATAACACATGTAACTGAATTACGCTTTCAGAAAGTTGCTGTATTGATCTCTCCACTGATAAAAGAAGGCATGTTTAAAGGCATTTTTTACTGCTGACATGACTGCACAATAAGCAGGATAAAGAACATGTTCTTCTTTGCTAGCAGACAAAGGGAATCCCTTGACTACTCCCACAATGGAGAAAAGCAGATACTAATGTAAACCAAATACATTAATCATGTTTAAGTAAACAGAAACTTTGCTACTGTGGTGGCCACATGTCGTTTGTAATATAGTCTCTCTGGTCTGGTTAAATGAAAACTAAATTTTGCTAAACAAGCAATTCTGCTGTCTGCTTTCAGGCAGATCCAACAGGGGAAATATGGTTTAAGGTGGTAGTTTACTTTCCAATCTGACTGAAGTTAGTTTGTGTATTTGCATTACATGTAGGTACGTATATTACTGATGGACTATATTGATGAAAGTGTAGGGTTGAACTGACCAACAAAATAAGCATGGAGAGAGGAGAGGAGGATCAGATCCCATCCCAGGAAGTTCTATAACAGAATGGGATCTCTTTTGTGCGAAATAGATTTTGTGGTCAGCTGCCTAAACCATACAGTGTCTTTAATCAATGCATTTATTTTAAATTCCCCTGGCACCTTGAACTGCCCAATTACAGTCTCAACTCTGACAGATCGGAGCAACAAAGTATCTCAAAATCCAAACCCAAGAGGTTTCTCTGTCCTCAGACAGTCATCCTCTCTTCCATGACCTCCACATCCATGGCACCAGGACACCCAGCAGAAAAGCCTCTTCCAGTTCACACTCCATGCCGTGACTCAGACATACAAAACATCCCACCTGTCTCTCCAGCTTCTCACACCATTATCCGGGCTTTGTATCAGGGCTGTCACACACTCTCCCTCTAGCTTCCAGCTCTGGAGCAATGCCAAAGACTCCAGTCTACTGAGGTTCATGAAAATTTTCTTTTGGCTTGAAGGAGTCTCCCAGTCCTCAGCAGTGGAGCTGGTGAAAGAAGCCACGTTGGAGAGACACTGACCAACACAGGACTTTCTCTTCTTCTAGTCCTTCCAAGAATCAGCCAGGTCTACCTTCTCTCTCACAATTACTCCATTTTCTCCCTATTCTCTCCCATATCTATATTATCACTTAAAAGTTTGCAATTTTTTTTTCTTTCAAAGCTTAAGGAATTCCAGATAAAAATGCTTACTTAGAAAAAAATTGGGACCTGTGGAAGAGAGACTTTTAATATAGCAGGAAATTATTAATAGTCTAATGACAAATTCACTTTCTCTTGAAAGTATCTACCTTTTTCTCTATTTTGACACTTCAGCGTCATCTTCAGCAGAAAAGGTGAGATGTTACTACTCTAATTAGGAATTAATTTGTTGGTACCATGCTCTGGTGCAGGAGTTTATAGATATAGCAAGGAATAATGAATCCACACTTGAATAGATGGACATACAAAAAGCCTTCCTCCAGAACCTGGAGGGACTTTGTGTTCCCACATACTGGTCTTGATTATTTGGGCTGTAATGAAGGGAAGTCACACTGCCCAACCAGCTAATGAGACCATCTGGGGCTTCAAAACGTCAAGGCAAACAACATCATCATATAAATATATAAATGTTGGGGGGGGAAGCTATGGCAGTTTTGTCATCATTGATAGATAATTTCAGCCCCTATGATCTTCCACCCTGAATTGCAGGTTTCTGGCAATTTTTCACCCCTCTTCATGTACATTCAGTTAAAGATGTTTCAAGATAAACCACAAGACTTCTATCAAGCCTTTCTTCAGCTCCCCCTCACCTCCCTGCCTGCACCCCCCCTCCTATTTCTACCCTGCTAGCATCACCCTGGGAAAGGAGCTCTGATATCTGGCTGAGAGAAAGTCAATAGCTGACAGCAAGGAAATAATCTGAGCTATTGATCGCCACTTCAAGCTTCAGATTCAATACAAACCAAAGGGGAGACACACGAATATAAACATGCACACAAAAGGGAGTGAATATATTAACTCCTGGCGTGCTACAAAGACTAGGAATTGCTAATGTGATTAACGAGCACAAGAAACACTGAAAAAGATATATCCATAGAATGAAGAACTTGCGTATTAAGTCATTGCAAATGTATTTCAAAAGACAGAGAACAAAATACTCCTTTATAATGATCAGATTTTCTATTTGGATGTCTGCATTCCCATGGCAATGTATAGCATATAAGAATGAAATGTCTAAATACTCTCAGAACTGGCCTGTTTCATGTCTGCCTAAGGGCAAAAGTGACAGAAAGTCAGTTTTGACTGATACTCATCTCCTGAACTGATCTGAAGTCTCTTACCAAGTTCCTTACCAAAAACATTCAAAACAGAAGAGTTCAGCTCTCCAATAGGACGTTGATTGTATATTTAGGCTTAGCCAAGGATACCCTGATCCTTGGCAACAGATTTTCTTCTTGGAAAACAGCTACATTACCCAAGATGCTGTGACTCATTTTTGAAGATATTCTTCATTCTATCAACAAGCTCATCTTTTATAACTCTGTTCTGCAGAACTGTATCAAATCCACTAGCAAGGCCTTAATTTTATATAAATCTTATTTTTCTATCAGATATATTAATATAGAATTTCAGCAGGCCATCAGAAGCTGAACAACTACATTGAGACTATTGACTGTATGAAGGATTCTTCATAATTCACTAAAAATCCTAAAAAAAGGCTATATTATGGTCAGGCAATACCCAACAACAGTGGAAATGAGTAGAGCTGTGTGAGGTGGGTTTTTTTTAGACAAGAGTGAGCCAGTATTAATGACACTCCATTTAGATACACTCATATTTACTGAGCACTAAAACAAGTGATTATTGGAATGACAGAAAGCATACTGAAATCACAACCATCATCCTAATACACTTTGTCAAATTACCAGCAATTTTAAAAAAACCTGGTGTGTAAAGGACACATTCTGTCCATTCTTTAGAAGTTTTTTTTTTCCATGTGAAATATCAGTCCAAATATTTTTAGCAGCATTCACAAGATAGGATAGTTTTAATGTCAGCTTCGATTTATTATTACTTGCATTTAATACAACAAAATAGTCACTTTTTAAATGGCACACAGAACTGGTAATGAATTCTTCTTATCAACTATTAACTCTAATAACTTAATTTATAAAATGCACCATGAAGATACTCCTGAAGTTCAATATTATTTGGACCATGACTGCAAAGTATACACTAAACTATAGTGAAGATTATATCTGGAAAAGCCCACTGTTCTGATGTGTTAAGTCTTTGTAAAAACAACAACAACAAAAAACACAACTCCTGTGAGTTTTCCTAATTCTTCCTGCTTCAGACTATGGTAAAAAGGAATAAGCAGCACGCCTTGTTTCTGCACCCATATTTACATAAATAATCATCCACGTTCTGACTGAAGTTCAGAGAGAATTGCATTTTGGGTACATTTTTTGCCCTTGAAAGGGAAGCTGCTGGCAGCCTGTAAGGAATCATACAGACCAAGCTGCAACGTGAAATCCTTCAGAGCACTTCTGAAGCGCCGGGGGATGCAGACATGCAAACTAAAAGCCGTCAAGGTTGGCTCTCATGTGTACTCAGCACCAAGCCAAGATCCCTTCACAGGGTGGAAGCCTTTGTGCTCAGGATCAAGCCCTGAAGTGAGTTTCATGGTCAGCTGTAGATGTGCTGCTCTTTTTCCTCCTCAGCCCCAGATTCCCCCCTCCAGGACAGTCTTCAGTGCCTGCACAATTCCAGATAAATCTGGACACAGGCCTAGCCCTTTCTCTTGGAACAGAGATTCAATTAAATCCCACCTTCCAAAATGATCTGCACATGCATCTGTGTGTAACTGCCTCACCTGTGCTCCAAATAACACCTGAAATTGGAAAAGATCATGAGTGATATTCTTGGCAGCGTTAATCACACCACTTTATTGACATCAACTTGTATTATACTGATCTACACCATCTGGTCCCAAATCTAATTTGCTTTTCACTGTCTACTTGCCAGCAGTTTACTTTCAATATTTTTCTGAGCTGGTGGAATGAGAAAAGGCTGGTCTGCTTCATTTTTAATTTGTAGTCCGGCCGCCTCCTGTCAGCTTCACTTCTGCGAGTCCTTCCTAGCATAAAGTTGCTATATTTCTGATGCAATCAAGACTTATTTCTCACAGTTAAAAAAAAACAAAACAAAACAAACCCAACATTAAAAAGGAGTAACTCTACATTTTCACAGACCAGACCTTCATGTTATGTTTAAGAGAAAAGGATAACATCCCAAAGGTCTAGCATGAGACACAGATTCCATCCCCCCCCACTCTTGGCAGCTGCAGATTCTGTTTAACTTTGACCAAGCTTGCTGGCTTCCGTGTGCGAGACAGATGTTATCTGATGTGACCCTTGACACCACTAATGCTATCTGTGGGTTGAACCTTAAGGAACAGGTCAGATACCCAGGCATCAGGGATCCATTCAAAATCGCTGTCCCATGAATCCACCTGTGAAATGGTCTCTAGCATCAGGACTTTATACAGAGTTCCCTGCCTGTTCATTTTCCAGTGTTTTTTCAAACCTGTGAGGTCAGTATTAGTTACTGGACTCCCAAATTAATGCCTGCCAGTTTATCAGCCCAGAAGAAATTCTATCCTTCTCTGTTGAACTGAACAGACAGCGTAGAAAATGGTTCTTGTGAAATATTAGTATTCCTTACATGTGTAGTGCTAGGATTAGGTCCTTCTACGCGTGTCTGAAAAGATTACAAGATAGCCAAGATATTAAAAATTTAATTTCTTTCAGCATTTCTTTACTAAAAAACCACAAAGCTTCTATTTACAGATTTTATAATTGCAAAATCTAGAAGTAAGTAGACCTGTTTTTCAAGGCAAACTCCACCTCCTTCTTATGAATCTCCATCTTCTTTTGGCTACAGCTATGTGAGATGACAAGTTTATGATCCTCAGTGCATTCCAACTCTCCTTCTGTAGGATATTATTAGCTCCTTTGTTAGTGGAGTCTTTCCTGTCAAAATGAGCTCATAGAGTTTAAGCAAACTGGATCATCTTTATTAAAATGAGTTAAAAAGCACAGGAGCAACCCTATGAGGGGCTCTATAGCAAACAGCTGGGGACAGCAACCTTTTTAGCTCACAGACTTCAGCAGAAGAATGAATGGAGAAAACAGGTAGGTTTGTGAGGGTTTTAAAGCATGATTCATCTCCCAGTTACATGACTCATCTCCCATTTCCAGCTTTCTACTTGCATGGGATCATTTCCATTTCACCACAGCTTACCAAGCCAACCTCTGTCCCCCTCCACTCTGTCCTCCCAGCAAGACCCCATTTAAAGAAATAAAAGAGACAGCCTCTTAACCCTAGACAGACTGTACAGTATGATTTGTCTTGGCAATACTGTTTTAACAACACAAGTGCTTAAGCCAGGCATGTAAATGCTTCTCAAGGATTAAGACGTCAGGATCAGTACTCCAGGTCACACATTCAGTTCTAAGCACCTCTGTACTGTTTCTGGCATATTGGTCCTGGACACTGTTGCAAACAGGGGGACTGAACGCATGGCTTTTACTTTTCCCAGTGTGTCGAACACAGAGGGCTGTCTCCACAGGTGGCATCCCTTTTTACCTTTAAAAGCAGTGCACAGCAACTCAAGGCTCATTTCCTCGCTCTTGTCAAAGCGATCAGTTGTGGGGCTGGCCAACACACAATTCATCTTAGCAGTACATGGAGTGCCTGAAATGGGAGAGGAAGGTGGGTGGATGGGCTAGACAAGGTCTAAATGAACTATCAGATTAAAAAAATATCTGTGAAGACACACAGGGTCAGGCTGTCCTGTATTTCCAGCAGGCACAGGAGCCACAGGGCATAGAGGTGGGTAGGAAAGGACATACCCATCCTACCCTTAAAACACACCTCTCTTCAGGACTGGGACGGAATATTAAACCTGGTCCAGAAACCACTGTTAAGTCTCCCACATGCTGCACTGAAGTGAGGTTGTGAAGGCAAGACAAGCCATAAACATCCTCCTTTCAAGGCAATTGAAAGCAGGATATGAAATCAGGGGCTGTGAAAATCCTGTTTGAAGAAAAGCCTCTCTCTCCAAAAGAGCATTTACATACTACCTAGCTCAGGCATCTAGGCATGGCAGCACGAATAGGCTTCTTGGTCTATATCTCAGCTCCTCAGCAAGCAATACCCCTTTTAACTTAACAGAAGTTCTACAGAACATGAAAGACTGAATGATCATGTCCTACAGTAATAGAACCCGAAAAGTGGAATCATTGACTTTAGTTTGCCCTCAAGGCAATTATTCATGCCCCAGCTAAAATAATTTCTGATCTTTGGACCATCTACTAAGTAAGCATTACCCAATAAACCCTGATCCTATTACACAGCCCCCTCCAGGGAAATTTATTTCTGACAACATTTTAGAACCACCTATGTATTGCTCTTAGCCTCCAAGTTTAGAAACCAAAATAAAGCCTTTCCAAGACTACACGATATATGCTGCTGGGATTTGGGTTGAAGACTTAAGTACTGCAGAGAAAAGCAGGTCAAAAATCCCATGTCAGAAAGGGAAACACTTCCAGGGAACCCAAACATTGAATAGCAATGGAGTGAAACTGGCCTATCCATTTTTTCTTGGCCCAGATGAATCGAGTGTACCTTGAGCAAGTATATAGCAACTATTGTGCAAAGCAAAACTGTCGTTAAAATTCAATTCTCCTGAATAATTAGCAGCCTGATAATTATCGCCTCCATTCAGCAAGGTACTTAAACAGCTGAGCAATTCCATTAACCTCCCTAGGACTACACAGAAGATTGACTTCAGGTGAACACGTGTTGCTAGACCTTGTGGAAAAGTGAGGCTTTTGCAACTAAGAAAAAGCCTGTAGGTTGCCTATCTGCCTTCCCAGGCTCCTAAACTTATGAGCATATGGGCACCCATGTGTCTCTGTGCTAGATCATTGCCCTTCTAGTCAAGTAGAGTAGATGTCCCTCAGTGTCCAAGTAAGAAAGAATGGATGAAAGAAAAACACGTGGCTGAAAAGATCTGAGCTACTCAAGAGGTTTATGCAGCAGCAAGGAAGATCTATGGTCATTATATCCCTCTCCTAGAGGCAAGATTTCATTTTTAGATTAAAAGCTTCAACACCCACTTGCTGGATGTGAACAGCAAGTTTCTCCTGTGGCTAAAATTGATAGGATGCCATATGCTGTAAAAGGTTAACACCAGTACTATTGTAATCCTTGGCCACAGCTTTCATTTCCTTAATTTGCTGACACAGAGTAATGTAGGGCCGTGCTGTATGAGAGAATACTAAACAATCCAAGTTACAAATTTTCTCTGAATGTCTAAGTTGACCTTTGAAGCTTTCAATAAAAATATAATTTAAAGAGGGGGGAAAAAATTGTTAACGTGGAAATGGAATTACAGGAACAGGACCAAATCCATTCCTTTGACTTAGTATCTGCTCATGTTTGATGTCAGCTATATAATTATACATCACAGCTTGACTGAAAAAATTTTGCTCCACGCTAAAAGCAGCCCACATATAAATGGTTTATTAACTGGAGTGGGATATACAGCACTCAAGTGTTTGAGGATAAGCGCAATCATAGTAGTTTGTTAATGATCTGAGCATCCTCTCTCTCACACACAGCCTGACTTCTCATTTAGGGCTGTTTTACATTACCCCAAGAGCACAAAGAGAACTTTGAGGACCATTTTATTTACACCTACCCTAGGATGCACGCATTGCTAGAGACATGAAATGTGGCTTTTTTGTACATGATGATCCAGACTGGGGTATCTTAACAGAGAAGGAAAAAAGTCTTCAAGAGAAGCTGCTAGCAGAAATGAGACATGCTCCCCCCAGTGCCACAACCTGTCTTCACAAAAGCAGAGCAGGATAGGTTTCCAAACTAGAGACTAAATATGCCACATCAATTAAGTATGGCTGTCCAGTCATAAGCAGTGTTCTCTGGGGCTCAGCACTGGGGCCAGTTCTGTTTAATATCTTTATCAATGATCTGGATGAGGGGACCAAGTGCACCTTCAGTAAGCTTGCAGAAGACAGCAAGATGGGTGGGAGCATCAGGCTCCTTAAATGTAGGAAGGCTCTACAGAGGAAATCTAGACAGGCTGGATCAATGGCCTGAGGCCAGTGATATGAGGTTCAACATGTCAACCCATGGACATCATGCAAACAAGGGCAGAAACAACAGTGGATTCAGTGATCCCCAGCAACAGCTAATAGTTGTATTCTGTTGCTCCCAAAGGGCTGCCTTTATAGCAAAAAGTCTCTCTGCATTAGCAAAGCCTCCTCTCTTAGCTGCTCAAATCCTCATGTTCATCAAACGTCCCTCTTGGATCACTGGTTATAAGATCCAGCACCACTTTTCTAATGTTCAGAGATATCTTCTCCCAGATCCAGCCTGCTATACAGGAGCAATAGGAAAAAAAAAAACACCAAACCAAAAACCACTCTAAGCAAGATACTCCAGATATTCTTAATATTTGGCTTATACAAACTTTTTTCCATCTTTCCCTGACACCACAAGATGCAGATGGCAGCATTCAGCCACAGCAGGTCAAGGTACACCACCACAAACTCTCCATGCACCCAGAGTGGATGCTGTGCACAGACAGCTCCCCCAGATCCTCCCAGCCCTGCAGTGACATATGGCAAGAGATTTTTTTTTTTTTTTTTAAAGCACTGCCATAGTATTAAATGCACACAGCTTGCTGTAGCAAGCCCAGCTTTTCATGGTCCAATGGTAGTTAATTTTCTAAAGGTCAAATTTTACATGTTTATTTTGAGTGGTGCCCCACCCAATACAAAGATACAGCTATATTAATAGTTTACAAATTAAACATGCAGCTCATTCTAGGAAACTGTAGAGAGTTTTGCTCTATTTCATCCAGAGAGTGAGATTTCATCCCCGAAAAGGCCAGGGCAGTGTCCCAGCACAGAACATCTGGTTGGCTAACACAATGGAGCACAGCACCTGCAAACACGCTCAGTGTTTGCTTTGTAACTATTTGTCCCCCATCAGCCTAAAAATATGGGTTTAGGCTGTTAAAATTCATTCCTTGCCAGGGGAGTCTGGTGTGATAATGCAGCCTGTTTGTCTTGGAAAGTCCTCATTTCTGGGCCACGCACGGCTAAGCCAAAATTTCTGGACGTTGAAAGGGGGAAGAGGAGGTTTTCTTCCCTCTTTTTCCTCACTGCATTTTTTTTTCCCCCCCTAGTTTTTGCAGCTTTTTAGACATTCTGCTGAGCATCTACTGGGATCAGACTGAGCCAAACAGCACAGTTAAGAAAGAACAGAGGTGGATTGCAACAAGGTCTGAGGTTTAAAATCTATCATCCAGGGGCTAAGGAAGTACAAACAAACTAATAAAAGCAGAAAATTATGAAATCTGGTCTTAATGCCAAGCAAAATTTCTTAATTTAGAGCTCTCCTAATGGCTGAAACCACCACTAAGTTGGCTCTGGGGGACAGTCCCTCCTCCTGCCAGACCCTTCTTTTGGAAGGGAGAAACTCCAGGATCCCAGCCAGCCTAAGGTGTTAGTGGGGGAAGGCTGGGGGAATGCAAAAAGTCTTATAAAAATCCCTGCCAAAAGGGAGGTGCAGGATTATAGCTGAAAGTTCAAGATATATTGAGTAGGCTTCAGTTTGGTGGCCAAATTCTCCACCGGGACATAGAGGCTGCAAAATTACAACAGGACTGACTGTTGAAAAAAAATAAAATCCACCCAGTGGCCTGGAAGGAGCTTCCAGAGGCCCAGACCTGGCTGAAGATATGGCTAGTACTGTGAAGTGCCATCAGGGTGGAAAGCAGAGGGCACGGAAGGTGGGGAGAAACAAACAGCAAAAGGGATGGATGAGCCAGTGCTCCACTGCTGGCAGCTCCTGGCCACATCTCTTCATGGTCACAGCAGCTAAAGGCCAGTTTCAACCTGCTCTTCCTCAGTTTTATTTTCTTAGTTGCAAGTTTTTGTCTGTTTTTCTTTAAATGAAGAAATCTATCCTTGCCCTCCCCCCCCCTTAATTTTTAAATATATGACACGGATTTCACCTGAGAGAAGACAAAAGCATGGCGAGGATACCAGTGCCTGACAGCATTTTTCTAGTGTCAGACTGACAGACCACATCCAAGAGGCCATTTGTCCTCCTATCCTACTTCTTTAATTAGCCTGCAGGAATTTCTGACACTTTGTACCACTGAACACCCGAGTCAGTGGTTGCACAGTAAGATTTTTGTTATAAAGGACTTTAAGGGGAATAAAATGCTCTACAGGATATTCCACCAGGCTCAGACACTGGCTGTGTGGCCTCTAGCAAGTCAGCTCCCCCCTTGGCATCATAACAAGTTAACTCAGCTGAAAAACTGTGTGACAAGTAAAAATCTCACTGAAAATCAGATGCTACATTACTTGAGGTTTTTATCAAGCAGTTGCACATACGTGTTAAATAGGACAGCCATTCTAAGGTACATAATGAAGGTAAAGCTTGGCATAACCTTCACCCAAGAAGACACCATCTTAGAAGACAGAGCTATTGAACAAGAGCTTAAGTTCAGGATGTCCCTGTGACGATGACTCCTTCCTTTTCCACATGTAAGAAGCCTGAGCACCCCCCAGGTAAGGCTGTACAGCTGTGGTTGCCTGGAGGAAGAGGACTGTCTGGAGACCAGGACCTGTACAGATGACCTTTAGAGCAGCAAAGAGCATTCGCTAAGCCATAGTATATAGCAACGAAGCTTCAGCAGCAGCACATCATTATCTAACAGATAGACTGACCACTCTGGGCACACCAAATCCTGATATGACTTGCATCAAAGGGAAGGAGACACTGTTAGCTGCAGGGAAATTTACGTTCATAGATTAGATTCATTTCAGATTTTTCACCATGATTCTCTCACTTGCTCTGTTGATGTCTTTAACGGGGGCTGAGGATTATTATTATTGCTATTTTCAGTCTGCATAGATAATTTGGAAGCCTGTGGGTTGTATCAATCAGGTGGAAAAATAAATAATTCATGAGTAATCAAACCATATCAGTTTGTCAAAGTTAATCATACTTCTAGGATTGCATCTGTCTGTCTCCTTTTCTCTGTAGTTCACATGGGAGGCATGAGATAAGCGAGAGCAACACAGAAGCTGCAGCCACAGATGATAAAAAGTCTCCCCCAATACACATGTACATCTGCCAGCACAGTGGGGTGGGTAGAGCTCCCTGCACCTAGTTGTAACTCAGCAAATCATCCATCCCATGGTTTCAGGACACGGTATGGCATTGTCTCTGCTTTATGTTAGGAGCATGAGCTCTTCTATGTGGATGGGAGATGAAGCAGATTTCCAAAGGTTGGGTTGCCAAATGTCACTTGAAATTAGATTCATACTACAGTTTGCAAAGCTCCACATCTCGCTAGTCTGTCTTAAGCACTCTATAAATAATTGTAGATAAAATAAGGCATGGCCAGAGCAAAGTGCCAAATGAGTTGTGACATCTATTTTTAATTAAAAATAACAGTAATTGAAATGTGTTTAGCTCCACTGAAATATTCCAGGCTGGCAGCCTTCAGGAGAGATTCAACATAGGCAATGACAGAGCTTATAGCCATTAAATTCCAACCTCCTTCCTAGCATGCTGCAAACCTACCCTAGTAAACCACATTGTTAAAAACAATGAGAAGATCCATTTAACACAGTCCGTGGACATCCCACGGAGACTGCTGGCCAGAATGCCCATTAAAGAGGGCAAGGACAGAAGAATTGCCCTTGTAGCTCTCTTTATAACCTCTCTCTTCCTCTTGTCCCGGCTATCTTCCAGCCTTCCCGTCCCTTCATCCCCAAGAGGCAGGAGGAACTGACTTTTCAATTTCCAGCTCCCTCCTGAGTATACCTGCTGTTTGTCAAGCACAGGCATTAAAATGTAGCACTCTTTTGTCTTACCCTAGAGAACGTGTTTTAGAGGCCTTATGAAAGGTAAGTACATGTGTGCATAATACCATCATTTTTCATAGCAAGACAGACATCATAATTGAATAACATAAATCAGATACCATTAATTATACAGACAGATTCCCCAAACTACTGGCTGAAAGAAAGATGAAGGGGAAAAAAATAGTTATCCCTATACCAGAAATGAGTTAATGATGTGTATTTCCTTCTTGTAACATTTTTCAAATTAGAAGTTTGCACAGAATTGGCTTTGACCTGTAACTGAACCATCCTCAACTTCCCAGGGACAGAAAACCTAGATAAGGATTTCTCGCTGCTGCTTCTTTGTATTGTGAGAAAGCCAAGAAGCCCTGGTCACCTGAGGACTTTACACATTACAATACAGAAAAAAATTTACTTTTCCTAATGCGCAGCATTTGCAATTCATGCAAATGGGAATAAAAGCAAGCGATTGTCATCAAAATATGTTCTATAAAATGCAGTCTGGAAATGTAATGAGGGGCATAAATTTAAGAGCATCCACTCTCACTGGTACCATTTTGGTGAACTGACTGCATCTTAACTATTGAGCCACGCCATAAAGTATGCCACACAAGGGAAAAATCGCTAGCTAAGCGGATGAAGAAAGATAAGACTTGCATACAGTTCCAAAAGCTGTAATAAATATCTAGATGAGTGACTATAGTGCTTTATATATATATAAACCCACATAGGCTGATGTAAATACTTATATATATGTATCTTCACTGCAATACTACTATCTACAGATCCTTAAGCAGATAGAGGCTATAGGTATATGTCATGACATACCTAGGTGTGGGTTTTGGCAAACAGTCAATGCGTACAGGTTTCTAAGTTTCAAAATTCCCCTAACCTGCATTATTTCCACTTGTGATTTTAGTTTTCAGCCTCCCAATCAGAATAAGAAGAGCCAAACATTTAAATGTAAATGACTTGAGGTGCCTCGTCTCTGTTATTTTCCAGTGAGGTGTGGAAATTAATTCCTGTTTCTACTGGAGCCATACAGAAGAGAGGAGCTTCCATATCCCAAGCCTCAAGGCAAAGCCACCAGATCAAGCTGGAATTGCTAACAAAATTCCATGGGCCAGGAGACAAGGTGGGGCAAGAAAATCAGAGCCCTCAATATTTACTTCGATTCATCCACTCTAAGGTCAAAATTTATGTCCCCTCCTGCATTGGACATTGTCCTGGTTTGAGTGAGAACAGAAATAATTCTGTTCGGTGATTTTATTTTTCAGTTCACTTTAACTAACTGCACTGTCTGAAGTCAGGAGCCTGTTTTCACAGGCAGTGCCTGCTTCTAGCAGTGGTAACACCCCACGTCTTCATACAAGACAGAAATGGGACAAAGGGGGACGATGGAAAAGCAGAAATCCCCAAGATGTTTCTGGTGTGCTCAGCACTTCCCAGTGGATTCATTCTGTTAAAACCTTTTGCCCACACCTCCCAAGGGACCAGTGCACACTTGGGATGGTCCCATGTTGGCCAGCCTAAACCAAGACAGTTAGAGGTGGCCAAAATCCTACAAAACCAACAGAGTCAACTTCCTTCAGCCAGGAAAAGAATAACATACATTGCCCCTGGCCTACCTCCTGTACTCCCATCCTGTGATGATGCACAGATTCACTGGGACATAATCCCTCCATCACTTCCTTCATGGGAAGGAACAGATGGATATATTATATGGTCAGGAATCCACACACAGATTAGGACATGAGCAGGTTCATTCAATTCCATTTATATGAGGTTCAAGCTAACAATGTTAATCCTCCTATGCTCCATGCTAACACAGAACATTTATCACTAATAGTGTAATAATGAAATATAATGGATTCCACTGACGGCAGAAACATCGGAGTGGCACAGATGGTAAAAATATTTTCTTTTCCCCCAGGCTTGTTGCACCTGCAAATATACCAAATTTAAAAACAATGATGATAATATTAGGTCCTAAAAGACATTTTTCTGATTCCATCTGCACAAAGAATGAAGCATTTAAAAGGAAATTCACAGTTCTCCATTTTCCAACGCACAAGAAAAAGATTAAATAGACCCAGCAGTGAAATACTACCCAGGCCTGTCATTTGACCAGCAGGGAATGCTGATATTTGCAGTGATCCTTCAGGTCGGAGCTTTCTAGCCCACTCATATCACATTCCTCCTAAACGGTCTGCCTTGTTTTCCTCCAGCTAAAAGGGCAGTTGCTGATCTATTTATGCAGGGCTGACAATGAAGGCAACCAGATCATGCCCAGAGAGAAAACAGCAAAGGGCTCTTTGACTCAAAGACCCAATATGGCGTGGTGGATGCTGCTGGAAGGCATCTGCAGCCCTGGCTGTATTTACAGAGCTGAGTGTTGATGGCTGGCTTCCTCCTGAATTCGAGCCAAGCATCATGGGTGTCTGCTATTAACAAGCGAGCAGAGGATCCTAACGGGGCTTTTGTCAGCCCAAACAGTACACACAGTTTATTCTTCTTGTAGCCTCTGAAGGTGGTTCCTGGATGCTTAAGGACCTACTGAGTCAAGAGCACCCACAGAAAAGGGGGAAAGAAAAGACAGAATGAGGATATATTCCCTGTGTGCTGCCACTTCAGGAAAATCTTTCTGTGCCTCCATCTATTTGTAACATCAAGATGACACCACGTGTTTCAGAGAGGTGCAAGTAAGCCACTGGTGCCTGCAACTTTGACTCTTGACAGCAGGTACAGGGCAATACAATTTGGCTTCTGCACATCTTGAGGATCCTGCACAGCACATTTATATAGGATACATTTAATACAAACTTTTGATGTATTAGTATAAAGGTATGAAACCCTAAATAGAACAGTAAAAAAGTGCAGGGCCAACAGGTACTTCTAGTTGCCAACAAAACTAAACTGCAGCAGGCACCAGGGAAGCCCAGAGGCAGCTTCATGGTTGGGAACATGAAACATAATTTCTGCTTAAGCCAACCAGTTGGTCCCTCTGGTT
>JAAGNO010003995.1:16813-31247 GCA_033439905.1 Ceryle rudis | reverse complement strand
GAAGCCCAGAGGCAGCTTCATGGTTGGGAACATGAAACATAATTTCTGCTTAAGCCAACCAGTTGGTCCCTCTGGTTGGCTTAAGCCCCTTACAGGGGCTACTGGCATGGGGCTGATGTCACTGACACCCAATCAACACACCACATTCCCAAAGTCATTTCCAAACAGAAATTACCATGCATTGTGCTGCAGGGATACGAGAAGGGAAATAAATGACGACTCTTTCAGGCTTTCTGAGGATGACAGAACAATTGTTAGCCAGTTGTTAAAACACTGGACTGATTCAGAGGAGCTTTCTTCCCCTCCTTTACACTTGTGTAATCCAGTAGTCCAAGCACAAACTTAATTGCACACTGGGCTTATATATACACATCTACAGCACTGGAACAAGAGACTTGTGTGCAAGCCAAGCAGCACTGTAGCTAATTTCCAAACTGCATACCCACATTTGCACACCTAAGGCTTTTGGCACAAAACTGGTTTTAAGAAACTAGATTGTTAACATTTTAAGTTCCTTTAAAGAAACTAGGAAAATAAGCAAGTTTAAAAAAAAAAAGTGATGAATTTTGATCGGTTTTGCAGGTGTGAAGAAAACATAACACAGATGAAACCCCTAAGTGCTGGATAAACCCCAGGCTGATACAGAGGAAAGCAAAAGGAAGCTTACTACAGTGATGAAAACTTTCCTGCAACTCCAGGAAAGGGTTTCAAATCTCTTAAGAGGAAGTTCTCTCCCCAGATCTCTCAGACTACTCAGGTAGTTCTGTGAAACACTGGTTTAATACTTTCACATCCAACCTCAGCCAGAATTTGACAAAACAGGCAGTATTTGAGGCATTAAGAAACAAAGGGAGGGGAAAAAAAAAAAAAAAAAATACATTGACAGAGGTTTTCAGAGACCTCAAGAAAAAGAAATGAGAGGTGAATGTAAAGCCCCAATTCCTTACCTCCTGAAAGAACTACAACTGATCGGTAGTAGTAAAGAACTAGACAACAACTGAAGAACACCTAGATTATTCTTAAAATGTATATTCCAGCCAAGGGTAATGAGGAGTATTCTGGGATTACTTTGTAGTGTATAGGAACAGCTTAGATAGATTCATGGACTCTAAGGCCAGCAGAAGTAGCCTGTTATTTAGAAAGCTAAATGTCATTGCCGGTCATTAAAGATTCTGCAGCCACATGTCTAAACTGCTTTCAGGAACAGACTTTTGCTTCAGCACCCCTTCAAAACTCACTTTGGGTTGGAGTCTTCGAATATTTCACCCAGTATATGGGAAATAACCAACTCCACTTAAAATGTGAGCCCATCTCTGCTTAAGCTGCCTTTTCAGCTAAAAATTAAGAATGGGAAAGAACAACTAGATGTTGTTTCCATTTGAATCCATTCAGCCATCCCAAATGACAAAGAGGGTTCAGGGAGGGAAGGGAAAAAAAAAATTTAAAACATCAGCCTTTATGAAAGATGTTTAAATGTCCAGATTACATCTAAAGCCAGTCTCACTCTCACTTCCCATCATGCATTACTGAAATATCCCTAGGTTTATGAGGTATTGACATTTCAGCTCATCAGTATTATTTACCACTGCAGAGTCAGCAAGGGCTTTAACACTAGCTCAAACCACAGAATATAAATAAGCAACTAGCAGATCACCTTAAGGGCTGGGTGGAGTCCTTTCTTTTTCATCTGCAGCACCTCATCCTATCCACTGCTACTGCGAACAGGGAAAAGGAGGGCTTGGGATGGAGCGCAGAATTTGGATTTATGCAACAATCACCCATAACTAGTAATATTGCTGCTAATCTCTCCCTTTGGCCCACTGAGCCTCAAACAGAAGCATCAAGAATCAGGCTTCTTATTCTTACAGGGGAAAAAATAATAAAAAAAACCAACCAACACACACCACCTTTTTTTTTTTTTTTTAAATCAAGTCCATCTTCACTTGTCAGGGCCATTTTTTCCCCCATTACAGCCCTTTTACAAACTCAACCTTGTGGCTAACCAGAACCAGTCAAGCAATTACACTTCAAATGTCTCTTGAAATCCAGCTCCCTGGTAACCCAATAGCTCCCACTACTGACCTTCTAGAAAGAAAATTGATGTACTTGTGCTTACTTGAAGAAGTATATAACAGAGAAGGCAATGGGTCATTTCAAACCACCCCTCCACCACTTCTCATTCTGCATTTTGGTTCTGGAACTTATTTTCTACTGCACAATTAATAACAACAGGTATTGAGACTTCCTTAATACCACCTTTCTTCACCCAAGTGAAGTGTTCTTGTAGAGAATATGTATAAAATACACAGAAATTTAGTATTACCAGTTCCACTATATTAGCCCATGACTTATCTCACCACATGTTTCCAAGCTCTAGTTCAAGTGCTGCTAATGTCTTACCAAAAGATTTTAACTAGTTGCTATCATGACACTAAGACAGAGGCACTTGCCTAATTTATTTTTTTTTAACCTCACAAAACCATCCTTCCAATAGTCCTCCATTTTTTTTTTTCCCCTGAATTTTGGACTTAATCCCTTTGATCTTCATAAGGGTCTGTTGGCCAAAGTTATACCTAGGAAGCTGTTTGTGGAACAATATACTAGCCAAAACACTTGACATAATAGAACTGGATATAGAAAGGCAAACCATTCTTCAGTGATCAAAACTACCCTATATTTGTACTGTGAAAATAAAAAGAATCAAAGTATTTGATACAGGCCAAACAGCACCTATGATTCACTACCCAGGTCAAGGACACACTTGTTAAAGAAAATCATCTCAGAACCATGTTCATCTCATGTCAGATCTTTTTTATACAAGGACCAATAAGTAACTAGTTTGGTTTTTTTTTCCCCAACAGCCAAAGGAGACATTTTTCTTTTAGCTTCTAAAAAATTAATATTCTTCTATTGATGCTGGAGCAGTTCCACTGTGACATGTACCATACTCAGCCAATATGTCAACAAATGCAACACAGCAGCTGCTAACATAATTTTATCTGTTATCCTTTCCTGCAAGAAATCTCAGTCTGTCTTTGTTTTGCCATCTGCTTAAAAAAACCCCAGACCAACACAATTAACACCTTCCACAAGAGCATCCCAAACATTCATTTTCTATGTTCCTGAGTGAAGACCTGCCTTCAATTTGAAGAATAAGCTTTATTTTTATGCTGCTGCTGCACAATTAACCCTATCTCCAGCTCTAGCCCAAGGACAGCAGATGTGAACTACTATGGAAAGTACCTATGAAGGTAATCAGCAAAAACACTGATCACATCTTTCATGCTACAAACTTCAGCTCCAAAAAGGCTGTTCCTGCAACACCTAAAATGGTGTTATTATTTCAGCTAGTGCAAGAAACAGCTTGGGTCCTGACGTGAATTCCTCTGTCAGAGAGGATAGAGCGAATTATCCCAGAACAAGTCTATCAGCAGGTTGCAGCTGTGAGAAGGATGATTCCATCTAGTCTGATCCCCACTGTACTTCCCTCAGCTGTGCTTATTTATTTGGGCTCTGCTCAGAGATAAAGTCAAGTTTAAACACACCATTGTCGTATATAACCATAATGCATGGACCAAGCTATTTCTCTGTGGTTCAGGCCAGCAGTCAGTTCCTAGCATATCATATTCCCATCCATATCCTCCAGACATTTTATTGGCTATTCTATTCCATATTATGCATCAGAGGAACTGGAAGGGATTGAGGAACAGCGTTAATGGAAGGTGCATGGCACAGAATTTCATGGCATCAATTGGAAAGGGTCTAGGAATGGTTCTCTGATAGACCTGAGCTTACTTTCCATATGGCACAGAGCTGTGTGATTCAGACTTGGAAAATAGCACCTGTGAAATGCCAGGATGAAGAGACAGGGGTTACCTTCTCTATCAGACATTCAGTTCTATGAAGATTTTATTAGGAAGGTGGGAATTGAAAGTCTCAAGAGCAAATTCCTCATGCACAAAAGGCACATTTCCATCTAATTCAGGAGACCATTATCAAGGATGCACCTGGCTTCTCAAAAGGGCCCGGGTAACCTATTTCACCACTTTCTGCCTTAACTCAAAGAATGGAAGAGTGGATATACACATGTATATGCAGGAAAGGATAATATTTTTGTTATTGCTGATTAATGTTTACATAGCCCCCTCAGATCCCACAGGAAAGGTGCTCCACATTTGCAAAACAGTCCTAAAAAACTAACAACACAGGAAACAGGAATAGTGTGTGAAGAAGCAGCATCTCAAAACACACTGCTCACCACCCACTCCTAAATAAAAACACCATAGGAAAAACAGCCAAAAAAATACTCTAAGCAAAGATAAGTTAGAAGTTCAGCTTCAGCAGAGATAAGCTGTTCTGCCCAGTTTTCATAGGTACTGGACACAAACTTATTAGATTCAGTTGCCTTAAAAAAAAAAAAGAGCCATAATATCAATCAGCTGCAATGATTTTTGTAAAGGTTCACAGCTCTTCATAGGAGCAAACGGGTTCAGAAAAGACGCTCAGATTCCATTGGCCTTCATAGTTTTGATACAATCAGACATGTTGAGAAGGTGATTGTCCTCCTTTGTTTCCTTTCTTTTTCTCTTTGTAGACTCAGAGAAGGATAATCCTGAATTGATAGCTTCTCCCAATGCTCAGGCTGTGATTTATCAGTCCAGGAGGCTGCAGTGGAGAAGTAATTGCATTAGCACTGCCACTGATAAATAGTGCTTTCTTCAGACTTACGAGCCGCTGAGGGCTAATTACTCCTCGGATTCCAGATTCCTTTTGGCTTTAATCACAGGGTGAATCATCTCTTTCCAAACATGGCAGATATTAATGGAAGCACATTTATCCTAATTAATCTTCCATGGGGAAGGCAGTTTCTTTTAATTAAAGACAAGAAAATGTGCAAAAATGACAAAAGAGCGTGTGGCCAAGTAAGGACAAGAGTCAAAGCACCTCAGAGGCTGGTGAGGATTGTTTTCACAAGGAGATAACATAATGAGCCATATTCATCCTTGGCATCTGGATTTTGACCTTATTAAGATGACACATTGAGACAAATTCATCTTCTACACTTCAGCTAAGGGAAAGTGGTGTTGATGAAGGAACAGAGGACCTGCTTCTAGCATCTTTGGCTTTGTGGCTCAGACATTAGTTCTCAAGCTCCCCCAGAGAGCTACAGCTCCATCACAACACACAAAACCCAGAAAATCAACAGGTTATTTGCCTGCAGAAACCTCCTTCTGCCATCTGTCTAAACATAAGACAAAGACTAAACACTAGGGCTCAAGACATGGTAGAATCAAAATTTCCATCATCTCTAATAAAAGTAATGTTTTGCAATATGCTCACGAGTTCCTAAGAGATGTTCTTCAATCTATCAAACAAGTTAATAGGATATTATATCAGCTCTTATAAAGCTTGCTACTGGAAACACTGTTCACAAATACAGGTTCAGCTATCAGTCTGAGCTAGATGCTGAGAAAATGAGTTTCTTTCAAAGGCAGGCTTCACAGAGGTGAACATGTGGACAACATACAAAATATGTTCTGTGAAATATAAATTTCTATAAATAATTGAGGAACCTGTCTAGGTCACAATGTTCTGCAGCATCAAGAATTCCTTTAAATTAGAGATGAATCTATGATCATGGCACAAAACCCTCTTTGGACAGATATAACTTGTCCTATCCTGTGTCTCGGAGATGGGCTGTGGAGGGGGGGAAGGCAAGAATAGCAAGAACAACTCATCAGTCAGCCTTATTACATTATCTGGAGTCAGTTGTCAGATGACTTACCACCTCTGTATGGTCAGTTGACAAATACTCAGCTAGGGTCTGAGCAGTATGGTTACAAAGAGGCAATTATTCTCAATGTGAGCAGATAAGATGGTGAGATAACATTTTCTTTGAGATTTCTCATAGTGTATTTAACTCAGGAACGGTTTTGTTCTCAGCATCTCCAGTAATTGCAAAGACGAGACCCTCACATGGTGCTGTCCCTGGGGATTTTAATCTACATTTCTAGCTTATGACTTCTTTAAGCAAAAGGCTATTTGGGCTGCACATGTCTATACTGCACCTCTATTTTAGAAAGAGAAGAAAACCCTGTTCAAAGACCCTCTGGAAGGAGACCAAGATGCAAAACAGCCCTTGTCCCGAACTGGCATATTTTAAACATCAGAGCTTTAGTCTAACCTGATGGTTACGTGGTGTTCCCAAGCACTGAGGAAATGTACCTACTGGTACATTAAGTGAGACTGCAGTCGATACTTCTAAAGTGCCTGTTTATGCTGCAGCAGAGAGCTGATAAACAGCCTTGCTTCTAGTTTCTCTTAATTTAGAATTCATTACGTCTCTCTTTCCATGAAAGATAAACCAATAGCTGCCCTTGACAGCTGTTTTCTTTGGGGTCATTCTCTCTATCCACCCATCTACTCTTTCTTCAGGGGGTTTTGCTCACTGTAATGCTAGCTCTATCAATTTCATTCAATTCTTCCAACACAATCTACAGGGACTGAGGAGGACAGCAAAGCCAAATGCATTTAACCATTTGGGTACCAGGCATCAGTGAGAGTTTTGATAGTTAAAGGAACTGTGGGCAACAGCAAGAGCTCTATCACAATAAAGAGCATGAGTAAATGAGAGGATTATGCCAAAAGGTGAGACACTCAACAGGATGCCAGCTGGATTGACTTGAGATGCTTTATTTTGGTTCAGCTACTATTGCACCTGGCTGCAAACTCTGCCAGGGTCTCAGCTGGAGATTCAATTGTGTTAGTTTGCCAGATATACACTCAGGGCACATCCAGTCTTTTTAGAGCAATGATTACTTTCCAGGACACTGATTTATACTCAGAAGAGGACAGATGTGACTGCTTGAAAAGCATGAGAATCCCCTATTAGATCAGTGATTCATGTAGCCCAATGTCATTTCTCCATCAGCAGCCATAGGAAATGCTATTTACAGAATACAAAGCCTGTGTGATCCTTTCCTCAGCAGATTCTGCCAACACCCACAGTCATTGCACAAGGGACATGGAAGACAACATCCCTGCCTACTCCCTGGAGTATCTATTCAGAAACTAGTTACTTGTGAAACTATTTCCTACTCAAGCCTGCTGATGCTACTTTAAAAGCTCCTCCAATTGTTCTCTTCCTGAAGAAAGCTGCTCAGGTGGGAAGCTTATGAAGGAAGGTAAAGATGAGTCTTGAGAACAAAAGAGGGCAATGAAAGATGAACAACTTAAACTATACCATCTTCACTAGTAACTCAGGAGTATATAGTAAAACATTTCCCAGTGCCTAAAGCCCAGAAAAATCAGCATGACACTGTACAACGCGTTCCCAGGGGCCTGATGAGGATTTAATGTCTTCATTCCTATGGTGGCACTGCACAGCTAAAACATTTAAACTATATACACCAGAGAGACACAGCAAAGGCAATAGCTTTCATATTGCCCCTTTGAAAATGCAGTAATGTCACTGGCAGAACTTTGTGGTACCATAAGAACATTGCAACTCCATGTTTTAGTAGGACCACGTACTACCCATAGATTTCTCACATTATGCATTCCTCAGCCACCTCTTCAGCATCACCAAAGATGGTATACAGAGGAAACCCCCAAACTATTTTTTACTGTTCACAGATGAGCTTATTTCTGCTCACATGCTTTGATCAGCATTTGCTCACTGAAGCTATACGACCTTCTATCTGAAAACCCCATAGGTAACAAGAGGGAAGCTGTGATGAATTACTGCAGAATGGCAAGAATAACATTGACAAACCTTAGATGGTCAAAGTCTCAAAATGCTGATAGCAGCAATAGAATTTAATTAGGTTTTTAAAGTAGTCGGAAAACAGAGTGAGCATCAAAAGACCTACAGCTACACCAGGACTTAAAAGGAGAGTGAGCTAGGTCTTGCAATTTGTTATTCTTCAAGCTGAAGAGACTTCAATAAAACCATGACAGGCTTTTTAAGCTGTTTTGTCAGGGACATCCCAGAATTCCCTTCTGCCATTCCTGGAACAGTTTATTCAAGCTCTGTCTGGTTGATTTAGACTGTCTGATACTGGCTCTGTTCCCAGATCAGGTGATTTCAAAGTTTACAGGGACATGGAGGACTGCAAAAAGCCAGTCCATGACTTTGCACCAACAATCCCATAAGCAGGCTTCAATCTCAAGGGTTTATGTCTAAAGACAACTGGGGGAAGCAACCTCTCGATTAATCCTGGTAAAGTTTCTGCAGCAGCACTCCATTCTGTCCCTATGTTGGTCCTGTTGTATAAAGAGGGGCACAGGGCAGACCATGGATGTGTCTGACTTGGAGCCATTACACATGAATTGTTTGTGTCCTAATCAGAAGTCAGTGGGGAGCTAGAAAAGACTTTTTGTGGCTTACCACTGTCTGTACACCAGTAGATCCACCTGACATTACCAAACTGGAAATGCTAGTTACAAGTTACCTGCTTCCTCCCAAAAAGTGAGAAAAATGCCATCAGATATCAGAATTGGGAATGGTATGCCAAACCATCTCTGCAAAGCAGTGTCCTGCTGCCAGAGCGAAACACGTGGGGAAAACAAACCATTAACTGAGCCTGTCCTCTGCCTCAGTTAAAGGAGCAGCTATTGTTCCTGTGGTGGACTGGAAATACATCTACCCTTGCATGGCACTGGAAGGAGACCATATTCCCTGGCAGCAAAGCCCTCCCTTCTCCTCAGGTGTAATAAGAAGCCACCTCTACTTCTCTCCTTACCAACCTCTCATTAAAGGTTCAAATGATCCCCAAGCAGAGAAATGTAATTAGGATCTAGCTCCTGGGAATTACTATCAGTTTGCTCACACTGGCTGGTAAATGGCTGAACATCTCCATCCTCCTGCCAGACCACGATAGAGTTTCCAGTGTCTTTCACCACCATACAGCACAGTGGCTCCCAGAGCTCAGGAGAAATACTGCCTGCAAGCTCTCAGTACAGCCCAGCTTCTAGTGTTCTCCTGATAATACAAACTGCCAGACAGCATTTTTAATTAGAAAAGCAGCCATGATGGAAGAAAGTTGAGATTAACCCACTGAGTCACCTCGTCCCATTTTCCATAGATGAATAATCTTGTTTAGAATCTCCTTTCACTGACAAATAGCATCATTCACATGGAAAAAAAAGGAAAAAGGAAAATAAGACAGTGGGCTCACTACTGAAGCACACTAGACCTCAAAAAAATTACTGCCCTGTGTAAACAATGTAAGGAAATACTCCTTTTTAAAAGTTGGGTGGTGAACAATAGCAAGGGATCTACAAGGATTCTTCAGTCCTCAATCATCCTCATGAACTGAGGCTGGAAAGCTGGAGATTTTTCTTTCCTTTAGAGCCAGGCTCTGCATAGACATTAGTTACATCCTCTGGCTTTCTGGACCTCTCTTTCCAAAGATCCAGGAACTATTTTAACAACTCAAATATTCAGCCAAAGGTCCTAATGGCAATACCCAAATCATTAAAAAAATATATATATCTAGCCCATCTACACTGTGGTTCCACTCTGGCCTATTAATCTGTTTGCATTCAACCATGTTTCTAATGCAGCACCATCACTGGCAACTGGGAACCCTGATGTCCTCCAGCTGTGATGCTTTGCTCTCATGGCATGGATTTCATTCTCAGAGATTCCCTTACCTTCAAGTCCTTGTGTCAGCTTTATTCCTCATGTTACTCCACTAGCCTGTCCTGTTATTTCTGTTATCATGTGATCAACTGCTGCAACGGCAAGCCCTGTAGCACGCTGATGTATAAAGGCTTTTGTGTTTTTAAAGTGTGGGATGACTTTTCCTGAAGTGCAAATAATGACAAATTGCCAGAAATAACCACTGCCTTTGCACGGGTTCAAAACACAATGCTGTAAAAAATTCAGTGCTGGATTTATTACATAGATCAGAACCTTGGCTTTTATGTCAAACCTTAATCTGTACTGGGAGAAGTTTGTTCCTTTCCGCCACAGATCCATTTCTAAGATTGGGTAGAAAACTGATCTACAAACGCTATAGATCATTTCTTTATAGTTTTTTTTTGTTGTTTTTTTTTTTTTGTTAATAAAGAGCTAGAATGTGTCCCACCATTGCAGGAGTGAAAAACCATGAGAATACAAAGATGAAATGAAGGCGGGGACATGTTAAGACAGGATTGGACCAGAGGTCAGGTTGGGGAGGTCTCCTTGTCTATGGGAACTCTATGGAGTTCCCATTACTATGAATATTAAATCAAGCTGCATGAGCTAGTAGAGCAAGCAAGCTTAGAAGAAAAAAACCAAAAACAAAAACACCTTAGAGGGCAGAGAACTGGCCCAGTTCATATCTTCCCTTTTATATGCCCATAATTAGGTCTTCCTTTACCCTATTATCCTTCATTTTATTATTTTAAACCATCACACCTACATTCTTCTCACTCATTCCTCTGAGTACAATTAAACTGTACTAAAACCTCCACTTCAACAAGAAGCAAATAAAAACCATTATCTGTCTGTGCTGCCCTCACTTGCTCTCTCTACTCCAGCAGGTAGAAAAGCACCATGCTCAAATTGGTAGTAAAGACATTTGCAGCTTTTTTGAACTATATCTTTAATTTCAGCTGTATCTGGTTCAAAGAAACAGCAGATACCCATCTGCATTTTATATCTCAGGCTCAAACAAGAGCTCTGGGTTAAGATGAGTAGATCCTTGCTCTATCTCTTGTAAGTATTCTTCGGGGCACCAAAGTTTCATTTGAACCATTACCTTAGAGTCAAGAAATATATTGCTTAAAGATCTCCAGGGAAAATGATACAAGTTGAAGTTATTAAGGGCACAGCCTCAGTATTTGCCCATCCCTTTCCAAAGAGGCACAAGACAAGGCTACTTGCTTCCTGGACAATAACTGGTCAATCATTTTAAAGCCTGAGGGGGAGCAAAGGCACTAACTGCGGCATTAAAGCAAAGCATTGTTAACAGCACTGTGTGTTCATGGGAGGAGCATAATTAAAAGGGAATATTTATAGCCAGTATCAGTATATGCAGTGACCACATCTGCCCTTACCTCTACAAAGGGAGATTCTGAAGTTTATTACACCTGAAAAAAAAACCCTCAGACCTAGACTTATAAACCAGCAGACCTTTATCAGATGGTGGCTGTGCGTGCACATCCTAAACTGCCCAATACAGCTGCTTCTCTGGCTGTGCAGGATGGGCAGAAATCCTCCATTACATCACTTGGGTCAGGGAAGAAACATGATCTTTTTAGTACATTTTTTCAAGTCTAACAGCTTTAAGGACACACACCATTCCTCCCCATTGCCCCCCAGAAAAAAAAACCTGCTTGTAACCCCCTACACAATTAACATGCCACACTCAGCAGCGGCACATCCTTGCTCATGAGAATTTTTCAAAGACATGGCTAGAAAGCAAATTGGCATCACCATACAACAGTGTGCCCAGGTCTGGGGGGCTGCACAGGCACACCAAAGTGAAATGCCACTTGATTTAGAGAAACTTGCTGAGTTTGTTGTCAGCGGTGGAGGTTGCAATGGAGACGTTAATGACAAACCCAAAACTAAAAGCACAGCTTTGAAAGCAGAAAAATGGAGAGCTGGTTGGAAATTTTATACATTTGGGCATTTAATCTCACCCATAGGTGGTATCTGCCAAGTTGTCAGCAAAATACAGAAGCACACAGTGGATTATTTTCAACCAGCTTATTTTTGCAGCCAGAAGAAGAGGACAAGCTTCACAATTAACAACAATCGTGTTCAGAGCAGATACCAGCAAATTAATTCTTCTTTCCTCCCTCCCTCCTTGCCATGCAGCACATCCTAAGGTCTGTGGATACAAGCAGAGAATCAAGTGGATGCTGGTGGGATAAACACAAGGTCTCATTTACAATGTAGTCAGGAGAACTGCAGGAAAGGGAGGATAAAATATTATTGCAAGCTAACTACAACTGGGAAATAGCATCAGCCATAGCAATGCTGCTAATAAGGCATTTATTTAGAAATTATGAGAATAGGGAAGTCTGCTTTTTTGCTCAGTGGATTTTTGGGTTCTCAGCCTTTCATTTTAAGTTTAAATGACTTAATTCCTTTTCAGTGTTACTTCCTAGACAGATTGAGCCAGTTATTCTAGCTCATCTGTAGCTATGTGTTTAGAGCTTCACAGAAAAACTCTTCCTTTAAATTGGGGGTGGAATGAAGGGAGCTGTTACAGGGAGATAGAATGTGTTCTTCACCAGTGGTGCTCATGGAAGAGCTTCACAAGCTTTAAAGCCAGACATAACCACAGCTGTGCAGCGTGACAAATGCAGGCTTTGTTTCACTGAGCTCAGAGCCTGATCCGTTCATGTGAATGAGTTCAACAGCACAACTTTCCAACACAAAGTCTACCTGTCCCAAATGCTCCACCACCCAACATCAGAGCACCAAATAATTAAGGCATTCAAATGGACAGTGCTGGAAACAACAGCAGCATTCAATAACACTGCGCACTCTGAACACCCAAAGGAGGGAGACAAGTCTTAAAAAAAAAAAAAAAAAGAAAAGAAAACCAATGGGATTGCAATTCAGAGAACAACATTCAAGTTATCTTATCAAATAAGGCATCAGCTGACACACTTCTAGACCTCTGGTCATTTCCTTGGCTAGGGCTCTGGACCACTGTAAGTAAAATCTCTTCACAATAGGCTGCAAGCTTCTGTAAACTGCTCTTCCTTATTACCACCAACATCCATTCCTGGCACGTAGCACTTTTCAGTTCTGTCTTTGGGAAAAAAAAAATAATTATGCACAATGAATCTTCTTGTGACCTTTAGTGTAAACTTCCCCCAGCAAGAAGAATGCCTAAGCTTTCTTGGCCAACACACACACACTCATCCAGCACAGGAACTGGCTTGAGACACTGCCCTTTAGGCTTGCATCATTTATCAAGAGAGGAGGCTGTCAGGCTCCTGCCTGACATGCACTGGCCCAGGAAGGGAAAGTGATGGCAGTTTACCTGTAGAAAGTGATAGCATATGGCTGGGTATTTTGGCAAGGGGAGGGGGGGGAAATCTACACAACAAAATTATCTTAATGAAAAATTGGAAATACTTGCTGAACAGAGGCATTCTGGTTGAAGACCAGGGAGACTATTATTCTAACCCAGGGGAAGCATACCCTTGAGAGCAGTTTAGGTGGGGTAACTGAAAGAGCATAAAGAGATAATGGCTAAGCCTATGTTTAATGCATTAAGATGTTTCAACCCATTAACACGCATATTCTCTTTTCACTGGTGTTCTGCCTCTCCCAAAGAACCAGAATTCACCATGAAGTGTAAGGAAGGAAAGGGAGTATCACTGAAGGACACACCTAGGTAACGCTGTCTTTCTCCTCCTTGATCCTTTTTATATTTGTATAGAAAAAACAAAGACTCTTTTATATTTACTCAGGGAGCAAAGGTAGTAACCCTTCACACAGCCAATAGTATCACCTGGATCATCTCACAAAAGCTGCAAACTTGGGAGGGATTAATGCTTTTCTTTTAAATTTACATTTACAGTACTTTACAACAGGAATCAAGAACTCCTTGACTTATGCTTTGTACTCAAAAGGTTAAATAATTTCCTTTATGATGATGATTAGGGTGTGAAGAAAATAAATGGGTGCAATAAAAATAAATCAGCCCTTGCTTCACTGGCTAATGCATGTAACCTTGCCTATTGCCTCATTCAAACTCCATCCTTACAAAAGCTTCAGAGAGCAGAGAGGCAAGCTTAAAATAAAAATGACAGTGAATGGAGAGCAGAAGGGGAAGGGAAAGGAAAGAAAGCTGAGTTTTCAGATGAGATCTGGAAACAGATGGGGAGTGACTGAGGCACAGCGATTCATTGTTCTTGTAGAACAGATTATTAAAAGCAGCCCATCTCATACTGTCACACTGATCCACGGGAGTCTTTCCTAAAAAAAAAAAAAAATAAAAATCTAGCAGCTTTCTTCCCTATTCCCAGATCACAGCTTTCTGCAATCAGTTCCACAAGTAACCACATCCTTTCCCTTGAGATCTTCACTTCCCTTTTGCCCCTGTTGCCTTCTGGACATCCATGAGGATGTCCGGAAGCCTGCCCTACATCACCTATTTACTGCCTTATGGTGCAAGCAGAAGTTGTCCCAGGACAATGACTGGCAATTTAACAAGGTAAGCACATAGTGAAACTTTTCCCAGGCTTAAATGCACTGTTGGAATATAAGAACATATGCAACAGCTTTTAACTGTCTACATAATTGAGCACAATGGATTTGACTTCTAAAGCATGCTAACACAGGACGCAGACCTGCTTGACTAAGCATGACAGCTGCTGATTTGATCCCCGAATCTTGCCTTGGCTGCATGATGGTCAAGACATGTACACCTTTTGCATACATGTGCTGTCTATCTTTGCTAAAACCAAACCCATT
>JAAGNO010003995.1:340-16713 GCA_033439905.1 Ceryle rudis | reverse complement strand
AGAAGGCAGGGTGGGGGGGCGAAGAGCGAAAAGAACGAGGAAAGGGAGCGCAGGGAGGGGGGGGGCGGGCAGAGAAGACAAAGGAATAAAAAACAAAGCAACACAGCATTCCTTGGTAGGTTTGAGGGAACTCTGCAGATAAGACTTGAAAAATGTAGTCACCAGTAAGGCTATGTAGACACTTCAGAGAAGGACATTCACCTTGCTTCATTAATTCATTCCCAAGATACTGGTTTTGCTCAGATTCTCTATCAACTGCTCTGTCAACCCAATTCTGTCATCCAGGAGCTTGACGATCCTAAAAAAAATAAATTATGGTCCAGGCAAGAAATTTGTTCTTGTTATGCCGGCTAACATCCTGAGAGAACACAACTGCTTACAAGTTGCTGAACTTACTCCCCATGCTCTACGCTGTACTTAGCCACCCGAGCACCAGGGTGAATTATACTTAGTGGAACAAGACCATGTATGAGCAGTACAATTTATTAGCAGGGGATTTTAAAGTGACTTTCACTTGCTGCAGGTGTAACGCCCAGGCTTATTTCATCCTTTCCAGTGGATGGCTACCTTTCTGAAAAGATTTAAAGCTTTTCAGATAAGATTTTCTTTTAACACAAAGAAGCAGAGCAAAGGAGACATTCCCCCTTTTCTTCCCCCAACCACATTGAGTATGATATATGGTGGGTGGTGAAAAGCAATTTCTAAGCATCAAGTATCTTTTTGCTTGGGTCCTCACTTGAGGAAATCTGCACTGCCTGACCATGGGCAATTGATTCACCAGGTTCCAACTCAAGCAGGAGATTGTCACAGTTACCGAGGCATTTCACATGCCTTGCATGGTCACCTATGTCAAAAACTCCAAGTCTTTTTTGTATGCTCCAGAATACACTTCAGAAATAACTGGCAAGTCTCAACAGCTTCAGGGCATCTTTGCTTGCCACATCTAAACATTGCCTTAGGTATTCACTTTATATCATTTCATAACAATTTCAGGAATGCTCCAAGTTTTAAAGCTCTCTGAGGAATTTTATCTTTACAATTGGATAGCAAGTTCCATCAAAAGATCTAGGGTTCAAGGTTTGGCATCATGGATGGTGACCTACAACAGCCCTGACACATAGCTATTCACTACTAACTCAGAGAAACAGAGGCAGGGTATCTGGAAGACCAACTTTGGATATCACTCCCTAAAATAAAGGGCTTAAATTCTATCAAGGCATTTGCATATGCCAAGAGTGGCCTAAAGGATCACAAAGGAATTGCCTCAGAGGGAGAAATACCATCCATATTTCTACCTCTCCCTTCACTAGAAGTGTGACAGAAGGGATAAACAGAGCCACTGACATGTCCAGACTAACACCTCAGATATCCAAGCCTAGGGTAGGACCCTTTCAAGGATTACAGACATCTCAGAAGAGGTCTCCTGAGACAACACATTGAGAAAGAAATTTCAGCACTAGAATATCAGTTAGCTCCGTTTATTCTAGAGTTGTAATAGTCCGGGCAAGAATCTACCTGGGCAACTAAAATGTTGAGCATGCTGACCACCAAACAACTTTGTGACTGACAGCCTCATATATAGTGCCAGTGAAGAACAGGCTGTGATGGGTGATCTCTCTTGCTTACCCTAGCAGTGCTATTGGTCATTCATTGTGCTATTTAGCCGCACTCCTGCATCTTGTGACCATCCCTGCCTTATGTCATCCATGGCTTTCATAACACTATCACTGCCCAAACTTGATCAAATCTCATCTTGCCTTTTCCCAGAGCATGTTAACACAAACCCCCAGCTTTCAAAGCAGCATGGTCCACTTGAACAGCATTCCTCACACAATCTCTTGGCTTAATATTACCCTATATTCCTCCAGTTCTAGACCTCTCCTTTGCCTCATCAAGACCCTCAAGCAGGAAGGTAAGAAACAAATAACCCCTAATTTGTGACATCTCCCTAGAGATATTTCTGGGAGTGTATGGAAAGGATTTTGTATATTTTTTTCCCCCAATACTGCTGCAGCTGCTGTTGTCAGAGAGAAAAAAAGTCTCTACAGAGAGAATAAAAGTCATTTGATATATAAGTGGGAGGAGAGATGCAGAGGGCAACTCTCAAGCCCAGTGCCAGTTCTGGGAAGGGATCCACAAACAGCTCATAGCCATCTCCCTGCCCTGTGAAATCCAGGGACCATTCCAGAAAAGCTACAGGGTATAAGAACATTTCATTATCATACAAGCAGGCCTTCCGAGACATCAGCATCAGACTTTTCATCAAGACTATCCCTAGTACGCAACAGGCAGAAAGAAAAATATTTCCATTCACAATAGTGATTATTTGCCACACTTGGCTGCAGAAAGCCACTCCAGCTGTTACATATAGGTCCAGAGAAAAAAAAAAAAAAAAACAAACCAAAAACTAAGACTTCCCCTGATGTCTCAGCAATCTCTACTTTTTTCCCTATTCTGCTGGGTCTGTAACCACATGCACAGATTTAACCCGGAGAAAATAAGTTGCTCTCTATGGGATTGTTCAGATGCCAACTTGGAACCCTGGAGGGGCCAAGACAATGTTCACACAGGAGTGACTGATGAGAGAAAGGAAAGAAGAGGCAGAAGTATGGAATAAGACCAAGAAGGGAAGAGCTAGAAGCAGTCCGCAAACTTCTATTAATCACACTGAAAAGCAGAATGCCTCTCCCACCCCAAAAAAAAAAAAATGATAAAACATTAAGGATGTTGCTTTCAAATGCTTCTGTTTGTCACAGCTCTTAAAACCTCAGTACAAGAATCTGAACATAGCAATTTAGGTCTCTTGTTGCAAAGACAGAAGAAAAAAAAAAAGTAAACTAAGCCTGAATGCATCAGTAAAGAAGAGATTCAGAGTAATCTGAATTGAGTGCTACTTTTTTTTTTTTTCCTCTGATATTTCCTCAGTAAATGTGGTGGGCCTCATATGAATGATCCATCCACCCAAAAGCTCTTTGAAACAATATGTTTTCACAACCAGCAGCTTCATAAATTTACCTGGGGATTTGAGGTTTTCAGGTTAAGTGCATTCCTTAAGAAAGTTTTCCTCCCCCTGAGAAATTAGCTCTCCTGGAAATTATTGAATCTTTTACTATTTTTCTAAAGTCATTCAATGCTGCAAGTGCCAGCAATAGATTATATACTATCTCATGAACAGCCATAAAAATAGCTGGGGAAAAAAAAAAATTGAAAAAATATTTCACATTATAATCATGCCTGTCTGCCAGAAATCCTGCTATCTGGCACCACTCTGCTGAGATCATCTTTTGCCTCAAGAGTTACTCTGATTTTGTATGGTTTCACGGGTACAGATCATCTGCATATGGATACAAAGCAGTATTTTCCCTGGCTTTTTGATCTTGTTTTGTTATTGATCCTGATAAGGCTGAAAAATCAAGACTCCCACTGCCTGTCAACCAAGTCAAAGCAACAAGGATTTTTCTGCCACAAGCAAGAAATTTTGAAGAACTTCTCCAAAGTCAAGGACTAAGCCAAAACTTGAAGTAATGCTTCCGTTAGTCCAAAGTCTGTGGACCAACATAATCCTTCACACCCTTTCAGTAGATCCAGGCAATCACCGCTTTGGTTGCCATCAGAGGACCCTTCATAACTGACATATGATTGGGTGATCTCACTGGAACTCTGTTTTCACCCGATCTAAAAGATTCAGATATGTACTTTCTTCCTCCAGTATAACATTTTATGTGTCTCCATAAGTTCTTGAAAAACAGAGACAAGGGTGTAAGGTAGCCATCACTTTGGCATCATTTTACTTATTCTTGGAGAACAACAGCCTGTCTCCCAACAAAATAAACTGAGGAATGCCTGTATCTCATCGTGGCCAAGCAAAAAAAGCCACCAGGGTCAAAAAAAAAAAAATTTCATTAAAGCAATCTTCAGCTTTGCTGTGGGCAAAACTTTTCGTACAGCTTGTTGTAGAGACTACTATTCCAAGGATCTTATGTCACTAACCACTCCAAACACTTGCATGGACAACACATGTTGAACAAAATAGTCCATATGGCATCCCTTATACTCAAATGGAGAGGGCTTCACAGACACGTGCTCCAAGGAGACAAGCTGGCTACTGGGCAGGTCCATTGCTGACCTCTGATGGTCGGAGCCAGACTTACACGGCCAGGGACAGTCACCAGGACAAAATGGAAAGATCCCCCACCCCTGTGTTTGTCACTCCCACAGTTAAGAAGCAGCTGTTGTCCTGTGTATCTCAGTTCACCTAATCATCAGAGACAAGTTCAGCGTGGAAAAAACAACTTGAAGAAAATTTGCTTTATTTTAACTGTCTCATCTTCACAGAGACCAGTTTGAACAAATTCTTAAATCACAGGAATAGAAAGAGGTTGCAACTCAGCATCAAGATCATCCTTGAAAATGGAAGTGAGGGTCTCACATTGTGCTCAGACATCACCTCACCAAGTGAGTATGTTCACAAGGCACCGCTGCCCAGTTACAGCATGAAGGACCTTAGTGTCCAGTCTTCTGTTCAGCTACATCAAGTTCAGCAATGACAGCATTGCAGCTATTGAAACCTCCTGCCCCAGCAACCACAACTGGATCAGGAACTCCAGTCCAGATAGGAACACTCAAACTGGGATCCACCATAACAGATAATGAGACATGGCTGTAATCAGTGTTTCCTCACTGCAGAGCAACACACCAGAAATCTTTAAAGGGGAAATGTGTTGCAGGAGGTGTGCACTGGAGAAGGGGTGAGGCATTTCAGACCAACTGCTCCCTCCCCACTCCCTGATCCCCAAAAGTCATGTGAGCTAAAATAACATTTCTTTCAGCAAATGTCAGAAGGAGGAACTTTCATGACTCATCAGCTGTTGTTTTAGCCTGCAAGGGACTATAAATTACACTAATTAGAACATGGTATTTTTCTTGCAGTTATACAAAACACTGTCTCTTCCTGTGACATCTAAGAGCAGAGCCATCAAGCAGGAGCGTGCTCTGTACATGTTTTAACTAGAATCCACAATTCACTTGTATGGAAATCCTCCTAGAAGCAAATTGGTGAGAGCTGGCAGAGTGCATCAAGAAAGCTGGTCTGAATTATGAGAGGAGGGAGAGTAAATTAGTGGCCAATCAAACCTGTCCAACCAGAAAGGGAGCCATTCCTTACTGTCAGGGACTACAGCACCAGTATCACTTTCACTCTGAGCAGAAAAAAAAAGTAATTTATGGGGTCTGCAGTCACTCACACCATCAGTCCATGCAGATAATAAGTTTAGCACTTGGGACTCTGTGTTTTCTGAAAGCAGCTTATTTGCATTTAGCCACAGACACACACGCACAATCTTAGACAAGCCAAACTGAAAAGCTTGGCTATAAGCTGTCACTTCAGTTTTCAAGCCTGAATTATCCCAGCAAAGTAAAAGCAGAGATTTATTCAGAGCCCAACATCCTAAATCTGGCAATTACAACAGGCTCCTGCAGAGCTATTGCCCCGACTCACCTTCCAGTGAGATTCTTTTGGGGACAGATACACACACACAAAAAAAAAAAATAAAAGGAAGAAGTTTAGGGGGTTTTTTTCCACACTCCTAGAGCATGAGAGTGCATTATGGAGCCCTAGTCTATACATCCCCCAAGGTGCACATATATGTGAACAGTGTGCCCATAGAATAACCGTACTGATGGGGGGAGAGCTGCCCTAAAGCAGAGCTGATTCTTGACATGCCATGTTCACCACAACAGACTTTGAGAGCTTTGGCTGATATCCCCTTCCCAAGAGGGGAAGGAATTTTCTGACTTATGAAAGCTGATGGGATGCAGCTGCCCACTGATAGCTGAGCCCAGGGCTATGGGGCAGGCTGGAGATGGATCTGAGGCAAGCAGAGAAATCACTAGTCTTGGCCAACAAGTTATCAGCTACATCTAGTCACACTTGGTTTTTTTTCCTCCTCAGAAAGCTGCTTTTTTTCTCCTGGAGAGACAATGACCTTACTCAGAACAAGACTCCCTGGTGTTTCACAACATTTTATAGAGTTTATTAAGTTCAACACTAGTTATTTTATTGATTTTTCATAAAAATACCATATGTCACTGCCTAGAAGCAATAGAATAGCTACATTTTGTATTGCCACCAGGCTTCTCAGCAATGTGAAAAACTTTGAAATAAATTAAAGTTTTAAGTAAAGGAATGTCATCTTGGTTGCAAAGCCAACACACAAGCCAGAGCATGAGACAAGGCTCTACCTCCTTCCAGAAACTCCTGGCACCATCACCACAGCAACATTGTCCACTTGTGCTTTGCATGGAGATTGCAGCCCAGGGGATGAAGGGGACCAGTGAGGGGCAGAGCCCTCAAATCGGTGCTGCGCTAAGAAATAAAAGCCTTTGGCACCAGCAGAGCCCGAAGGAGCATTTCCCCAGCTGTTTGGAGCAGGGACCTGCAGGGGTCCCTCTTACTGCTCCTTGCAGGCCACCACCACCACAGCCAAAAGCAGCTGGAGACCCAGTGCTTCAAGGCAGCTGTTACAACAACCTCTCCTCCCAGCCCGAGTCGAGGGCACAGAGATGGACCCAGCTGCCTGCGGATGCCTCCCCTGGGGCGGGCCCCACAAGCGCTGGCTCTCTGCCCCACCGCCTGCAGGGATGTGCTGAGCTCCTCACCTGCACACCACCTCCTCGGGGGAGGAACAGCCATGTTTCCTTCACCCTTTCTGCTGAAGTTAGCAACTCGAGGAGCTCAGCAGTATCTGGCGGACATCTGGCCACTTGGATTTCCAGACAATGACTCATACACACATCCTGGGACAGCAGGACCTGCGGCATTGAGAAGGGATATTACCAAAGGTCCCACTTGCTCCTGATTGTGCAAGCTTTAATTGGCACCTGAGCCTCTTTCAGACCAGACAAGCAAGGGGCTAGTTTGAGTATTACAACCACCCTCCAAAACCAGCCCCTCTGGCAAGGCAGGAATTCACCAGCAAGGGGAACCAGACAAGGGTCCGCAGGGGGATTTGAATATGCAGCTCCACAGTCCAGGGCATTACCAAGGGAGCAACAATCTATGTTAGAAAATTAATCCCTTAAACAGAGGGAAGGATTCAGAAAGGTTGTTTCTGCTGCTTGTCGTGAACCACAGACAAATCTCCCAAGCAAAAAGAAGTCCAGCACCCTGGCCAAGGTAACAAAGAGCAGGTTCTCACCCTTCATTCTTTACTTACACAGCACAGTCATCCATGGGCTGTCAAAGTCTGAAGAGCCCTAATCTAGAATAACAGAGGATTGTGAAAGACAAATAGGACACTGCTAGGTGCTGGAAATATCATTCCTTTAAGTACAGAAAATGTTGCTATTCCACACCTGGCCAAGAGCTACATCATCTTTTTGAAGCACATACTAATGTAAACAGGCCCAGCATTTTCTCACTGGGGTTTTTTTTAAATATCAGCTTCACAGTAAACAGACTCAAAAAAAAGAAAGCAAAAATGCTTTTGCTTCTGTTAAGGTACCATCACTCCAGAGAGACAGAGCTATGCTGGTCTGGAAGGTCTCTACACACTCTACATGCCATAGCAGAACAAAGCAGATAGAAGCACAGCCAATTAAAGTTAAATAAACCCCATGGTGTATTTGTCCTGTCCACAGACCTGCTGCTCCTCAGACTTGGAGATGTTCTTCAATTTCCAGCAGCGCCTCCCTACTCCCATGGGCTGTGCCCAAAAAGGAGGGATGTTATACACCCCCATTGTTGCCCCCAATCCCACCCCGCTCTGGAAAGGGAACACAGGCCTCTTCTGTGAGGCTTGCTCAGTAAAACAGACAGCATATGGCATCCCCCAATCAGCTTTATGATCTCATCTTGTCCAACTGCTATTTTTACAGCTTGTTATTAATAAGTATAAACTAGGAATTTGAGGTGCTGTCATGTTGGATATTCACACACTTACAGACCAGATGGTGCTTTTTCGGGATTACAGATTGCCAGGCAGAGGAGCACACAGAGGGGAGCCACACACAGCTGTGCACAGGTTCCACTCCTTATTCCCAGCTACAAGTAGAACATTGGTGAGACAAGAGAACAGAGTAACAGGCCTGCCCTCAAGTGAAATAAAATTAGCTATTAACAAAACTATAGTACTAGTCCTACCTCAGTGAGCTGATGGAGGATGAACCGTGACTTACAGGTCCCACCAGACTCGGCAAAGCAAAACTCTCCCAGAGGGCTGTGTGGGTATATGTACTCTCTGAGCAGAGCCATCAGCTCAACAGCTGAGCTCCATAACTTTCATTATTTCCACCTGCCCTGCTGCCTATCACCTTCCCACCACATTAGAAGAGAGGAGCTAAATTTAGGACACTTGTGGGTAGGCTGACCTGTGGTCCTGCTCTCAGATCCCCCTCAGACCTATCCGAGGTCTTCACTGTCTTCAGGTTAACCCCAAAGCAGGAGTCAGATGGTAATTAGTGCAATCTTCAGGTTCCACAGCATGGATGGGGGAGAAGTCTTCTCCTAAGATGCAAGAGCAGGATTAACACACTGTTTTGTGGGCTGAATAGGCACATGCTATAAAGAATGTTAAGACATCGGGAACTTGTGACACAGATGCCCAGAAGTGGCTGTATCCATGCCACTATCGAGGGTGTGTCTAAAAGAGTTTGATGAGTTTAAGAGAGCATCAATTTTAGATGATTAGATGAGTTCAAAGTCCACATTTCAACCATCAAGCTCTTTTAGCTTGAATGGACACTGAAGTCCCTAGGGGCACTGCACTGCTACCTTGGTTGGTTTTCCCATTATACGTCTTCTGCAGATTCTGCCCCAAGAAGGGCTGCAACATATTCCCTTTGACCAGGGAACAAAACCAGTCCCCTTGCTGACCATGTGACCCACCATCGCTATAGGGGTCAGCCCTGCTCACATCATGTGCTCAAATGTTTCGCCCTACAGATAAGGGGAACAAAATCTTTTTGAAGTCAGCAATATCCAGAGAAAGAACAAAAGGGGAAAAAAGTCTTCTACACGTGTGGGGCAGCACACAAGTGAATGAGGCAGCAGCTTCTGGCCACCTGACAGGCATGGAGGGTACAGACATATCGCCAAGGCATTGGGGTGGTTTCTACCCAGATAAGCAAACCCCTCCAGTCACTCAGCCTGCAGACCAATCCGTGGCTGCAGAAATTCCTTCATATGTTCGTATGACTTTGGCAGAAATACAGAGCTTGGAACAGAGTCGTCAGGAAGGAGTCAAAATATTACCTGTAGGTGACAACCAGAAATAAGTGTCCTAGAGATGGGAAAGCATACTTCCGACCCCACTGCAAAAGGATGGGGAAAGAAAAAGTGCAGAAATGGGTCAGGAAAGGCAAAGTGCAAGAATAAGGCAACAGGAGAAGGAACAGTAAGGTTTAAAGTTATATTTAAGGGGAACAAAGCTAGCTGAGAAAGGCACTGGGGAATCGTGTATTCCAAGCAGCCCCAAAATACCATCCAGCTGCGTGCAGCCCCAGGGCTGGAGTCCAAGGCTGGGTGCCTGGCTGAGGGAGGAGGGGGAGATGTGGCTGGAGAGGGAGAGGAGGGACAGAGAGAGCTGCCAACGATAACTTTACAGACCTCGTGAAACAGACCGAGCGCCGGCTGTTTGCCGGGCTCAGCTCGACACATCGATGTCCAGGGTTGTTCCTGCAAGGCCAAGCACTCCAGCATGATGGAGATGTGTGAACCCCTTGCTCCTGGAAGGAGAACATGGTGCACAGAGGCTGAGAGCACGTCTGTGCGTCTGTCTGTGTGTGTGTGTGTGTTGAAACCCATCAGTGCTCCCACGTGGGCGGTTAACGAGCAGTCTGTCCCTCCACCGCCTGCTCTGGAAACAGCAGTGGAGGCTGGAAGGGCCTCTTGTCTTTAACGCCTCTCGCTGACCTTTCCACGGGGCTGCCTATGCTGCTGATCTCTTTTACCCCACCAGGGACGCCGCTGTAGCAATGCATTAAAACCCAGCGGCTTTCTGCTGCATGCAATTCTGCAACTCTGCAATTCGCCTGGACAGCGAGCCAGGTTTGAGAGGGAACCTGCATTCGTTTGGCTTGGAATTGAATTTAAAAAGTTTATGCTTTTGCTGGGTTTGTTTGTTTGTTTTAAATAAGCTCAAGGTTGCCTTTTTGGCACGTTTCACTGATCCCCCCAACTCCTGCTAACTTCCAGAGGAGCAGAGGGGACTCAGGTGCCTTGCAGGACAGGGCTGCACAACTGCTCCACCCCAGCTTCAGAGGGTTTATGTCCCCTGCTTCTTCAGCTGCCTCTGCATCCTCTTCAGCCAATTCCCAGGCCTGAGCTGAATTTGCCCAAAGTGATAGTTTCATTCCCAACCCCATCCTCCTCCTGCTTCCTCTGAGCCGTAGCGAGGTTTGGGTTGTTTCATGGGGCAGCCATGCATTGTCCACGTCCATTGTCCACCCGTCCTGGGTGGAGGGAAAGAAGAGGGAGCTGGGGATGTAGCAAAACCACATCATGCTTTCAGTGTTTTGGCCAGCTGGTAAATCACCAGGAAAACTGAGGAGGGAGCAGGACACAAGGACCCCTTAGTAAGAAGCTTCTGGATGAGTTTTGGGTATGGAGGACAGCTGAGTCGATGGTCAGGGAGGAGATGGTGTGGAGAGGAACATGAATGACGAAAGGCTTGCCAAAACTGCTTCCATGGGATAAACCTACTTCATCCACCTGGCCCTGAAAGTAGGAGCAAACCTCGAGGTCCCACAGCGCTTTGATCCCTTCCATCTCCAGCGCCTGCCCTGCCATCCAGGGCCCTGCCTGAAGAGAGTGGGTCCCTGACAGCAGCTGGCTGCCTCCCCAGGAGGTCATCTTCTCCTCTCACCCAGCTGGAAAACACACTGGAGAGGGAGCTTGGTTTTGAAAACAGAAAGGAGTGTCTTAATGTGCCATTGTTTGGTGGGTAATTGCTTCCTTTCTTTCCCTCACTCCTGGGAAAGCCAGGGGCAATTCCTTCTAGCTGGAGGCAGCCTCCTCCAGGCTTCTACTTAAGTCCTTAAGAGAGACTTTCCAAAGAAATAATTGCTGCCTTTCTACTTCACAGTCTTAACGAGTATCTTTCAACCTCATTTCAACACTTAGTGGGTTTTATTTAGGTGATGAAGGGATTGCCTGGTTGGTTTATTTATTTATTTATTTATTTTCGCTCCTGCGGTCTTTTCTCTTTTCTCCCTTTCTGATTATTTTCCCTCTTTCAGTCCCTAGAAGGACATACAGGTTTTAAGGTCAGTTCAGAACTATTCTTACAATTCAATGTTGTGCAAATTTAAAATTACTTCCAGCAGTAATGTTTAACTCTGAAAAATAAGGTGCTTTGGATCAAATGAAATAAGACTTTTAAGTAAGAAATATTAGTTTATTCCCCAATATATCCCTGCTTAATGCAGGCTAAAATTTAAATCGTTGCTCTCGAAGGACAAAATCGTCCATCAAATCCTTTACCAAAGCGTATAAATATCTCGGGAGGTGAGGAGGTCTCATCAGCTCAACACAGCCAGCATATGATGGGAAAACTTGAGAGAAAAATGGATTTAATAAAGCAAATATGGTTTCAGTGGATAGTCTCACTATAGCAGCGCTGACACAACCTTCTTTTTCATGCATGAAAGAACTGCACGGTGGTATTCAGTGAGGATTGCAACAGTGAAGATCAAGGCATATGTAGCCCTTATCTGCCTAGGAGGAGAAACCACGGGCAGTGGTGAGCTGTGAGGCAGGATTGGAACCCATCCACCAAAGGCAACCAACCAGAGAGGACCTGAAACCTCCTGTCCTTCCAAGGAATTCACTGCATTAGTACATTATATCTTTAGTCTCCTAGTCAGAGCTTATGTTCAATGTCTGGATTTTTTACCGAGTTTCTCCTTTAGTCTCTTGGCTTTCTTCTTGCTGCAAACCACTGGATGACTCCATTCATCACAGCTCCTGCTTGCCTGGAGAGCTTTGAACCTGTGGGGTGCTCTGAAGAGATAAGATGGCCGAGTGTTCCTCCTTGGTGACAGATGAGGAGGGAGAGATCCTGGGTAGGCTAAAACAAGAAGAAAGTACAATGCAGACATACCATATGATTTTGCTGCACAGGGACATTACCTAGTATCTAAGTGCACAGTTTGAATGGCTCCTTCACCAAATAAAAGAAGTCGAATATAGAAATGAAATGATCACAGGATGCTTAAAAGAATGACTGGACTGACATACTCCAGAACAACTTGTTTTTACGACTGTCTTGGCACATGACAAATAAGGACAGGCATAGTGACACCTGACATTTCAGGCTTTTGGGAGACCCCATATAACATAAAGGTGAGAAAACACTGAAGACACATATTCCCTATAGTGTAAGAAACCTAAAATCATAGGCGCTCAAGACCTGTGTGAAAGCTGACCCTTGACAACCACAGCAATCTAGCAGACTGGCCATCTGTCCCAGTTTTTACTGAAAGCAGCCTTGAAGCCTGTGTTCTACATAACGTCAACAGTCAAGATGTGCAAGTCCTGAGCAAGAGCACCTGGGGCCTTGTAGCCCTTGGGTTGGCTAAAGCCCGTGTGAAAAGCAGGAAAATAATCATGAAGATTCCCTACAGAGTTCAAGAAAACATCTGAACCCTTTCCACCCAATATACAAGTTCAGAGTCAAGCATTTCCCAACACCTCAGTCTGTCACTTCAGTTTTGCCTCCTTATCTGCTGTGGATTGGCCACGTTGCATTCCTTCTGCTCTCCAAAGGCCAGGAATAAATCACACATGAATGGTTTGAATGCCTGAGACTTAAGGTCTTGCTTAAAGTTAAGCATGTGGTTAAGTGATTTGCTGGTGAATTTAAGCTCTGGAGCATTTTGGTGAACTGGGCCTAATGGGTGGAATAGTTAGATTTGTAGAAAAGCTAAAGTTCATCAATAAATCACATTATTTCAGAAGCTCAGATTTTTTTTTTTTTAATGCTTCAGGCATAGTTTTGCAGGGATGGTGGTCTTATTTTATCAAGCATACTCATCTTCATTACATATTTGGACGATTTATACCTGTGAACTGCACCAGCTCTTTTTCTCCCTCTCCAATACACAAGCATAGATAAGGTTCTTCTGAGTGAACGTATTGGCAGAACAAAAGGTGCTTTGTGAACAATACATTTATTGTCCCAGTTTTAAAAATTAAATATTTTTTAAAAAATTAAAAAATAAAAATGAGCCAGGGATTTGGTGGAGAGGGAATGTAAAGAAGGGATTTGTTTTCCTGCCATAACATCTTCTCAAATGAACATTACTGCTAAACAAAAATGCATCAGAAGATACTTTTAATTAAATTGATATACGTGAGAATTCAATGGATTCCTGCCAGTTTACACCAGCAGAGAATTTGACCTTAGGTGATTCTGCGTGTGGGAAATATTTGTACTTCTGAGCTGGGGGCTTCAAAGGCGATGTATGAATTTTAGATAGCCAATCTCTATTAGTGCTTATCATACAGCAAAACCTTGAAGTAACTTTACAGGTTGATCACAGATTATCCTTATTTGAGATGAGTCTTTCTTTAAATGACAAGAACCCGAAAAATGCCAAAATTTGTGTATCTTTGGTTGATAGGTGCATTTTGCAAGGGCTGAGGGTGGGGAAGGGTGCCACTAGCCTGAAATACATTCTTAATGTGAGCAGTTTTGAGGAGACTCCAGACCAGAGACGCAGATGAAAGCTTTGCATGGGAATACCTCTGCATGCCTTCTCTTAGAAAATCAGACTGAGCCTTTGGAAGTCTTCCTTTGGCTGAGCATATCTTCACAACTGGCAACTTCTCTCACCCAGCCCTCTCCCCAGGACCCTCCTCCTTTTTCAAAAGAATCAAGGTGTATAATCCTCAGAAACCCCTCCCTCCTCCCCACTTCAAGCCACTTTAGAGACCTCTGCCAAGAGCCCATCTCTCTGGTACCACAGCCGGCTAAAAACAGACTGCAGATGAGACCAAGTGTCCTCTCATCTTTATCTGTAAATCTGCAGGCTGCAAGTTCTGGAGGCTCATCTTTGTGCCACTGTGAGACAGATATTCATGTCATCCCAGGCCCATGGGTTAAGAAAAATGACATGAAAATGCAACCTGCCAGCACTGACTGGACTGACTGGTTAAGTCAATGTAGGAATTAGAAGAGTGATAGCAGAAGGTCACACCAGCTAGGCCAGAAGCCAGCTGATGTGTTTAGGAGAGGTATTTTCCAGCAACAGCCTCCTTTCCTGCTGGTAGTCCTATCTAGCTTCTTCAGGAGAACATGAAACAACTCCCTGCTGCTCTCCATCCTGTGGCAGTCACCTAAGAGCAGAATACAGGCTTTAAGCAAGTACCTTTGTCCATTACGGTTTCCAGATCTTCTCACATACAGGATGCAGTTCATGATTTCTGCCAATGTCTGTGACAGTTGCTGTGGAGGAAGCTTTTTAAATGGCCAGTTAAAAGATTTAGGCTAAAGGCATGTCTCCCTTTCTGTAACCATACAGAAAGTTTGATCACATAGTGTCTTAGCATGAGGAACACTCTTCACAGTCTTTTTCCCTGTAGAGATCTTATTTTCATAGGTAATAGTACAGTAATTGGGAAAAAAATGCTTTAAACCAATAGCATTTTCTTCAGGCAGCTAAAAGTGCCTTTAAATTTGCTGGATATTTACATATTATTTATTACTACCAGTTATACAAACCATTCTTCCATTAACATGAGCCCATCCATCAATCTAGGCACCTTTTCACCATATGAAAATTGAAAGCCAACACCTACACCTAATGTAACTGTGGGCTGCTTACATGCACATAAAGTGAAAAATACACAGGCTTTCTCCTTCTTCCCAGCAGTCTCTTTTCTCCTCTCTCCTTAAATTTCTCTTTCCATCATGCCTGGGAAAAAAACAGCTGGGTCTGTGTATCACAAATATTGTTCCAGCAAAACAACCAAATAATCCATGGGTAGAGTCCCAGGACTCTCTTCTCTTTGCTGCAGCCAGGGTCTCATTGAATGTTGGAAAAGACAAATTGAAAACCTTACTCTGTTGCTATCTGTGATTCATGTATCACAAAGCAGAGAGCACTACAATCTTCAGGGATGTCACAAAACCCCAGGACCCCGTCTTCACCTTCTCTTGGCACGAGCCAAAACATGTATGCACCAGTCCAGGAGGAAGAAGACAACACTGGATAAGGCCTCTCTGCAAATGAACGTCTCTCTTTTCTTTGTTGGTGTTTCTTTACTCCATTGTCCAGTTAATGTGTCCTGTCCAAAGAAAGAGGTAGCTTTGCTCTTTTCTTGGAGTCCTTCCCAGCACATTGGCTGCAATTTTCTGCTCTGTTTTTGTTCCCTTATTTTGAACTGATGACATGATCCCCTAGTCTTCAACAGATACAACTTTTGCTCCTCTATGGGAGCTCTCCCCACCCCCTGGGGGGTCTGAACAGTCCACAGAGTCCTTTGCTTCACTGGAGTTAAAAAGACCTCACAAGACCTCCACACATATGCACTTCAAGTTACACAGCTTGATAAGTCATATACAGTGAGGAAGGACACGTCAGTGAGAAAAGTATAGCTGTTTCCAGGACATATACATATTTTATATATATATATATGGAGTGTGCAGTAGCTAAAGGACTGTTCTGCCTAGGTGAAGGTGTCCACTGGTTCATCCTATTCCAGGTCTGGAACTCAGAGCCCAGCTGTGTTTGAAGATGTCCATGCAAGGCTGCAGGTGCTAGGATGGGGGGTTGGTAGATGCCGCCTTCTTCTGGACAAGCTTGAAGGAATCAGTGAGCAGTGGGGAACACTTCCTCCTATGTAAGGCACTGTATGAAGTTCTGAGGACACCCAGCTAGTTCTCCAGTCCCACTGCTTGCATAGCTCTTCCTAAACTACCCACTGATTGTACTCTGCTACCTTGCATGTCCCTTAGAGCTTCAGGAAATAAAATGGTATTTTTATTCATTTCCAGCTCAGGAAAGTTCAGTGCTGAACAGTGCCAGCATTGTCTTGAACATGGTTCATCTTCTGTCCCAGACAGTGCTGCTTTTGCACATTTGTTCCTAAAGGATGCTGTATAGAGATGATTTAGAGGTAATTTTTATTGAAGATATCCAAAAAGAGTGAGGCATTGCTTTTGCTGAACTGAGCCAGGTTTAAATTCTCCAGAGAGAACTTATCAATGCCATTCTTATTTAGTGCTTAAAGGTCACATCTCTTCGGAAAATAAGATCCAGTCTTACTCTGAGCCTTACAAATTGTGCGGTAGTATTACTTTTTTTTTTTTTTTTTTTTTTTTTAAGAGTTCAATAAGCAACTTGGTTTTTTTGTTTTTTTTTTTTTTTAAACT
>JAAGNO010003994.1:40627-51497 GCA_033439905.1 Ceryle rudis | reverse complement strand
TCTGTAGTGCCCAGCAACAGGACAAGGAACAATGGGTATAAACTTGAGCATAGAAGGTTCCACCTCAACATGAGGAGAAACTTCTTTCCTGGGAGGGTGACAGAGCCTGGCCCAGGCTGCCCAGAGAGGTTGTGGAGTCTCCCGCTCTGGAGACTTTCCAGCCCCACCAGGCTCTGTTGCTGGGTGGCCTGCCCTGGGTGACCTTGCTCTGGCAGGGGGGTTGGACTTGATGATCTCCAGAGGTCCCTTCCAACCCCTCTACCTGTCTATGGTTCTATGAAAATAAGATGAAACTCGTGGACAAAGACAAAAGCAATTTAATGAAAAAGCGAAGCAATGCCACACGTGGAAGCAAAAGAAAATGAAGATTTATTCTCTGCTTCCCATCAGTAGGTTGCTGTCTGGCCCTTTTCAGGAAGCCAGCTGCAACCTGGGGGTGTCACCAGCACCTTTCCAGCTCCAGCACTGGGATGGCTGCTATGGGAAGTTAACTCCAGCGCAGTCAGACCCACCACAGTCTGCAGGCAGGTTCCTCTTGCCTTCCCAACAATGACAACTCCCTAAACCAGTAAAACCCTGAAGTTTGGGGCTTCATCAGCTGGGCTGGCTGTGTTCACCCACTGTGGCCGATGCTGGAGCCTTCACCTCCCAGCATCCCCCCAACCATATTTTGGGGGAAAAAAAGATGTTCTGAGCACATCCTTTCCCTCTCTTTTTTTTCAGTCTTCTCTCTGGCTTAACACTGGAAAGATTTCTCTCCAGAGAGTGAGGAATGTTTCAGTCTGGTGATTAATTAGTACTGCTACTAATACAAGGTGCGATTCCATTAGATTAATCTATCTTATTGGTCAGGCTTTAATTAATTAGGTAATAAAAGCCACCCAAATAAATAAATAAATAAATAAAGCTTGAATGCTGGTTAATGAAACTCATGGATCTACTTATTAAGAATTAAAACCTTTCTCCCTTTAATATTTTTCTGCATTATTAAACCCTGCTCAGTTTCTTTGTACGGCTTTGTCCCATCAATAATGAGAGTCTTATTTCTGAATTGCTTTGTGTGAGCTGAGAAATCTAATATTATCTAATTAGGGACAACTCTTCCTGCACTATAAATACAGGAGCAGCAAAATCAATTTGTTCCAGGCATTTTGTATTACTTAAAAAAAAAAAAAATATCCAGTGTAATACACTGCATAGCAGCTTTCATAGGAACAAGAAACATTATTTCTGTAGATTAAGAGCTGGTCCTATCCCTGGGGCTGGACAACCTGGGCAGGCTGGTTCGAGGTGGCTGGAGGCTCCTCTGGGGACACCACCTGCCTCCATCCCAAAGGTGCTGTACAAAAAAGACCCAGTTTTGAAGGATTTGCAGAGTCTGAACGAGTCCATCCCCTCCCCACCCCCATATTTGCCGGTGTTTGTCCCAAACAGACTTTGAAGAGGTTTGTGCTGCCTCCTGCATTACACGGTGAGGGGGACGTGATGAAACAAGTGTCTGCTTTGTTCTCCAGCGCCTTGTCTCAGCCTGGTCTTCTCCTGCCTGGGGCCAAGGACTTCACTGGGATTTGCTGCGATCAAAGTTCAGCGAAATCATCGCAGGAGCGGTTTTGAGGCTTGAATGCTGAAAGAATCCAGAGGATTATTTTTTTTTATGTATTTCCCCCTTCTCGTAGCACGTTTATAGTCATAACTCAAAAGCGTGGAGGGATTTTGGAGATGAGCTTGGGCAGCTGCTGGCACATGACAGAGGGGACACGGGCGACAGGGCAGGTAAGTGCTGCGGGAAATTCCTTTGGTTAAACCCAAGGTTTAACTGATTTCTGGTGCAACAGCTTGTGGCTGGGTTTTGAGGCAAGGAGGGAGACTCTAATCTCTGTTTAAAAGATAATTAAAAAGATCTAAGTGGATGCAACATCAAAAAATAAAACCGGGTAGATGCGAACAATGAAAAGGAGGGAAAAGTGGGTGTAAGTAAATAGTGTTCCAGCCCCAGGAGAAGTCCAACCCAGTTCTAACCGCCATCCAGAGCAGGGTAAGGATCTGAACGATCACGTGCAGATGCAGGATTCCTCCTCGCCCCGTGGTTTCTGCTGATGGTCACCAGCAGGTGACAGCAGGGCTGGTACAGCCCCAGAGCAGTACAGTCAGAGAGAGATGTTCCAAATCTTGGATCTGAGCTTTGTGAGGGGGACACTGGACTTTCCTGGTGCCCTTCCAAGAGGGAGATCATTTTTTTGCCTAATAACAAGATTGGTTTTCCTGTCGTGCTACAGTTTGTCACAGGGTGGTCTGAGGAAAAGAGTCTTGATGATGCTGTGCATAAAGTCTTACATACTACAGCCCCCCTTTGGTGTCAGCGGGTGTTTTTGGCATCGACTTGGCCGTGTAAAGGGAAAATATTGTGGGAAATGAAAATAATATTAAGTCATTAGGCAACCTGACATTTCTTTCTGGGCCATTATCTTTGAGGATAGCCTTCTTACAGTCATTTACCTTTATTTTAAAGCTAAGATAACAATTAAACCCCTCGATGTTCTATAAATTATTGTAATTGTGTTGCCAGTTATCACAGAACCTCGAAACAAAAGAGGTTATTGCTGGGTAGTCTCCGTAGCATGAAAAATACCTCAGAAACCCTGCAGCTCTTGGATCATCAGCATCACAGAATGAACATTTTGGTTAAGAAACCCAGATTCATTAAGAAATGGAAGAAAAGCCATTTAAATAACAAATGCACTTCTAAGGCTTCTGAAAACTTGTAGTTTGCCCAGTGGTTGCTCTGAGGGAAAGGTCCTCACACCAGATCATCTCCTCTAGTAATGGTTATTCCAGACTGGGTAGTGCTGCCCATGGTCACTGCTTGGGAGGATGAGGTGTTGGTGCCTCCATCTCATGGGTGTCTGTAAATATAAAGAGCTCCTGACACAGCGACACGTCTGTAGAGCTGCTGCAATAGCTTTTGGAATGTAGCAAGAACAGGCACCAAAATGAGCAGTACTCTGAAATTAGAATTTCCTATTCTGGAAGTTTGAGACTTGTGCTGCTGGGAAAAACAAAACAAACCAAACAATTGTGATGCAATTACCTGGTGATAAAGCTGGGGAGTATAAATCAATACTGGAGGTTGTGTGTGCTTACCTTTTAAATTTAGAGGTTATGGTTTCTAAATGCCATTCTGGACCTTACTGTGAGATTAAGGACTTTTTTTGAGGTCTGTGCTGTGAAGTCTTCTCACTGATGCTTCTCTTCACAGAATGTTAAGGGTTGGAAGGGACCCTGAAAGATCGAGTCCAACCCCCCTGCCAGAGTAGGATCACATAGAGCAGGTCACACAGGAGCAGATCCAGGTGTGTTTTAAATGTCTTCAGAGGTGGAGACTCCACAATCCCTGGTCAGAAAGAAAATGTTATTTTATACTTTGAGCTGCAGCCGTGGAGTGGAAGGAAGAATCACGAGCCCCTGGAGAAGCCCAGGTCCCTCTGGGAGGTTGGGTGCCCTCCTGCTCCTCTGGCCACCTTGACAGCTCTTGGTGCATGGAAGGAGGTTCAATTCCCAGCTCGGCGTCTGCTCATCCTTCCTGAATCGTACCAGTTATTACACGCTTACTTTTGATTCTTGGTCCTTTTATCACTTGCATTCTGAACATCAACTAGAGCTTAAAAGCAGGAGTAGTTTCGTTTCTTGGGAGGTAAGTGAAGAGGCTTTAGGGATAAGCTGCCTCTTCACACCTAAAAGTGCTTCTGATGCTTTTACACTGCTGGTGCTGGTGGGAAGTGCTGGTTTCAGAGGAGATCTGGTAGTCCTGGTACCGGTGGGCACGCAACAACCAAGGGAATTTGGAGCAGATCTTGGTGCAACCCATTACGATTCACTCAAACCTTGAAAAGAAAAGATGATAAAACCCGATCACTTGGAATCCGTCGCACCAAACGATGTTAGATACAAACAGATGAGAACAGGCTTTGGAGTAAACACTCAGTGACAATTTAATTTTCAATCTCTTCACATGACATCCTTCCTGAACAGAGAGACATGTTGTGATCCCACACAGCGCTCCCACCCCTCCCAAACCACAGCTGCCGCCTTCTTTCTAGTAGCAACGCTTCGGGGTCCGATCTTCCTTTCTCTGGCTCCGAGCAGCCCTAACCTGTGTCTGTTTTATAGCCTCCCTCTCACAGCTTCCAGGCTGTGGTAGCAGCGAGCTCGCCACTCTAATTACAATGTGTAATTTATCTTTGCTTCTCAGATTCTCCGGCGTAATTTCCTGGAGGCATAACTCAAGTGATAATGAAGGCGCGGTTCTGAAAGTTGCTTTGCTTTGTAATAATGGGAAAAATGAAAGGTAAATGAAACAGAAGCGTATTAGGGCACGTAACACTGAAAGAGAGCAGTGTTTGCCTCTGGCTCGGCTGCTGTTTGGGGTGAGCTCCTGTTGTAGAAGCACTCGTGCCCTGGTCTGACCAGTCCCTGGAGGGATCCCTTCTGAAGGCCCCAGCTCCTTTGGCTCGGGGCTCAGCAACAGACCTGCTGCGGAGGGAGGGGTAATCCCGGGGTTGGAGCTCACTCTGGGTGCTATATTTATATAAAATGATGTTTTATCAGTAAGGCAGCAATTGATAAGGCTGTTCCAACCCTGGTTTCTTGCACCCTGTGCAAATCCCGGTTCATGACAATTGTGTGGTTGAACTCGAGCACAATCCTAATTAGCTTCACTGCAAGCCCTGAGGGGGTCTGGAAGAGCTTTTGAACCTGGATTTATGAAAGCTTTGAAAAATGCAAATCGATCAGAAGAAAAAAGGGAGAAAAAGCCAAGACAGAAAGGGGTGAAAAGTCTAAAGCCGAGGGATCAACGAGAGTCAAACTTGTCTTCACTGTCTGGCATCTGAGCACGATTCTTGTCTGTTCTGCCTTCGATCCCGATCCGTGTGTTCCAGAATCCAGCTCCTGAATCCAGTTCCCATCTGCTGCCGAATCCAGTCTGGGATTTCCCCAGTGCCTGCTCCACAGCACCAGTGGTGACGGTGATGTAATTGCCATCAGGGGGCTGGGCTCAACACTGGTTTTGTATCTACCCGTATACATTTCATATTCTTGTTATAGCTGTCATTAAAGCTGGCTTACTTTCCTTTTCCAATCCATAAGTCCCTCTCCCTTATTCCCTCGCTCTTCCCCTCTGGGAAAGGAGAGGGGTTAACAGAGAGCGTCTGTCACTCATCTAGTGACCAGCCCAGCCCTAAACCTTGACACCATCACATTGTCCTGCGCATATCAAAAGGATACCTTCATTTTCCCTAAAGGAGAGGTCAATTCTGCATAAGAGTGATTTTAAAACTTATTTTTAATTGAGCACACGTAAATATCTAATACTATTTTTTTGTTGTTTTGTTTTCTTCTTCTGGTTTTGTTCTAGTCATGCATAAAAAGCCACAAGAGGGTTGAGACCTTGCTAATATTCCCAGATCGAAATGGGTGCAATTACCTTATACACCAGCAGAGCTCTGCAGCTGGAAGAGAAGATCTGCGGCGCTGTAAATTGTGGTGGAAATTTCACCCTGTGCTTCCGAAGTGGAGCCTGTGCGACACGGGACCAACACCTCCTCGTTTGGCCAGCCGTAGGATTAAGAGCTGGCCGGAATCGGTGGGGTGTGGAGGGAGAAGTGGTTGTGCTGGAACCTCGGTGCTTTACACAAATTAATCAAGCCAAGGGCACTTTGTTTTCAGCTGCCACTTTGGGCTGTGTTTGTTGCCAAGTCCATGCTCCAGTTACCAGGGCCCTGCAGCTGGGCAGTGTTGGAGATCCAAGCTGCAGAGCAATGTTTTCAATGGTTGCTGACAGGGTGGTGGTCTGTCTGCGGGGACTCTGTAATGGCAGGGGGGGTGCTCCTCTTTAAGTGACATTTTCATATCACAGATATTAAAGAATTGACTCCAAATAGACCTAAAATCCAGCCCCAGCAGAGCTCCAGTTAAAAACACCGTCTGTGAAGGAAAGTTCAGAGGCTTTGTGGTGACAAATTACAGCAAAAACTTTAGGAAAAGGGGAAGAAAAGTCTGAGATATGATATATTTTTTAAGTTAGGTCTTTGCTCAAAGTCTTCTGACACTGACAAAAGCAGCCCCTGTGCGTTTCGTGGGTGTTGGGTCCGGGAGGCTGTTGGTGTGCAGGGTGTTTGTGGATGGAGGGGTGTCTGCTCTGCACAGGGGTCCCGGAGCCTCAAGCCTCGTTACAGGATCATCATTAATTTCAGTAATCTCACATGTATTTTATTTCCCGAAGTTCTGAAAACGTCAATGGGTTTAACAGCTTTTCTTACTGCTTGGTCCTGAGTCAGGACCAGGGCCACTGGAGGTTGAAGTCACCTCTTGAGAGCTGCTGTGCTCTGCCCAGCTGCTCCAGCACCACTGGAAAATCAGCAAGTGCTGGTTGTAAGCTCAGAACTATTGAAAGTTGTCTTCTGCTTGGCAAAATCCCCCTCCGATTTCCATGGCAAAGAAAACAAGCCTGACTTTAGTATTTTCAGCTTGCTTTTAAAGAAGGAGGATTTCTGACCACATCCTGGCCCTGCTGGGTGATACTGGTAGAGATCACCTCTCCGAGCCTGGCTCTTCGTTGCTGTTCTGGTTTATTTACTCTGTAAACCCATCCGTGGTTTTGTTAGGCAGAGTTAAAACATTGTTTTGCCTATTAGGACAGACAGCAACAGACAGTTCAGGAAAGCCTTTTTAAGAAATAAAGAACTTGGAGAAAGCCAAGGAGGTACAAAATTATTCTCAAGATTTAATTATTCCAGGAAATGAAAAAAAAAAAGAACCAAAAAAACCCCCAGGTTTCTTGAACTTCCCTTCTCAGGGTTATATTAATGTGAAGCATTTAATCAGTAGAGATTTCATCATCAGGAGATGAAATTAGTTCACCTAGATTGATCTCTAAGCTGAACTGGAAAGTTGGACAAAACAATAATTTCATAAACTTCCTCAGAATAATAATTTTTCCTGAACAATTACGCTGAAGGACATCAGCCAGCAACTTTGTGAGGCCCTGATACCTGATTATGCCACATCTGAGGAGAAAGATGATAAAGCTTAACTTCTCTCTTCTAGGATCGAGAGCCGGGAACGTTTTGTCTCCAATGCACGTGTGACAGCTGTGGATGCTGAGGTGGGTCTCAGACCTCACGGGAAGGTCTACCAAGATCTTCAATATTTCTGCTTTTTTTTGTTTAAATGGAAAGGTTTGGTTTGTGACTATTTAAGGAAAGTGTCTTTCTCCTCCCAGTTTTTAACTTCCAGGAAGGAACTGTGATTTTAGCAGCTCCTCTTCAGTTTTCAGTCCCGGGTACAGATGGGTATAATTGTCAGAATTTGTCTGAAGGGTGGAAAAAACAGAATAATAATTTAAAAACACCAAACCAAAACAAACAAAAAAAAGTGTTCCAAGTTATTACAATATGATAAAAACCAGGGGGAATGTGATCGCCAATTCAAAGGTCTTTGGAGGTGGTCAGGACCTGCACTTTTTGCTTTGCTTCTCTTCTCTTCCAGAGACTTTGCTGTTAGTACAGTGCTGGAGAGATGTTCCTCAGCAGTAAGGGTTTGAGGCTGCAAGTGAAACTTGCCCTGGTTTACTCTCAGGGTTGTGAGGGCATTGCACAACTGGGAATCATTGAATCATTTTGGTAGGAAGAAATTTTTCAGATAAAAGTCCAACCGTTAACCCGGCGCTGCCAGGTGACCACTAACCCGTGTCCCTCAGCACCACATGGCTGGGCACTGTTTACACCCACACCTAAAGCTGACAGAATACTGGGCTGAGCACGGCGGGGTTTCGGTGCACGGTTTGCCTTTCGCTGGTGTGAGCGTTTGAAATGAGAAGCGATATTGTCTGGGAGCAGCATCTGGTGGCCCCCAACCAGGGTGCAGAAGAATCGTTGTCAAGGAAACGGAGCACACTTCAGGATTTACCTAACCTGCCTGCCCTGTGGATGGGTAGAGAACTTCCAGGTCGAACTGGGAGCCAACCAGTTTGACAGTTGTCAATTAGAGGCACGGCCATTTTTAAGCTAATTTAGTTAAGTGCTTTTCAAACTTCTCTAACGAAGATGAATTTTCCAAGGAAGAGCATCTGTTTGTTGTGAAAGTTTAGTATAAAAAGATAAATAAATATTTTGAACCTAAGAAATAACTGTAGGAGTGTCAAAACCAGTGCCTGAAAATAGCGGAGACTGTCGTTACCTCTGCATCCTTTCAGGAGTGAAGACCAGGAGTGTAGTCAGCTTAAAAATACATCCCAAGAGATACTCTGGAACAATTGTATTGTCAGAATTAGCAAAGGATGGGGGGAAAACTGGTGTATTTTGTAGTTTAACTGCCCAGACAGAGCCAGGGCTGATGTCTGGAGGAGACAGCCCTCGTGAGTGGTTTGGGGATGTACTTGTAGTCGAGGTTTCTGGAGGAAACAAAAGGAGTCTGTAGCTGGTTATTGCCAGATGACTCAGAATAATGACAGTGTTGGCAGTAAACAGTTTTAATTTATACAGGTGACATTTAAAATGCAAATCAGACCTTAAGATAATTGCTGGAAATAAGGGAGCCTCTGTTGGTTTAGGGAATATTTCCAGTTTCTATGGAAATTATTTATAATGGGGTGAGATCAATGGAGAAGCTCATGTCTTAGAAGGCTTGGCTGGAGTCACTCCTGGGTGGAATCAAACACTCGTTTCAAATGAGCATGTCGGGGTAGGAGCTCGCAAGGTCAAGGCAACGTGCTGGGAAAAAGAAAGTACTCGAGTCTGTTGAAAAAGATAAAGTTTTCTCTTGTCAGTGGAGATGCAGGTGGACCAAAAATCAGCCGACGTTACCGCAGATGCGTGTGCCTAACTCTGCTCCTGAAGAGGCTGCAAGTTGCGCATCTGCTTTCAAATTTAGGGGTGATTTTTAATATATTAACTGGTGCTGTTTGCTCCGGCAACCTTGCGTTCGTCTCCTGCAGTGACCTGTGTCTTCCCTCTTCCAAAGCCTGAGTGTGCGATGAAATCCAGACTCACCTGAGCTGATGATGGTGCTTCACATTTTAATGTGGTTTATATTGCTCAGTGGGATTTTAAGGGCTCTCCTTGACCTCCTCCAAAGCAGTTATTTCCTCCTTGCGGTAGGTGAACGCTACCAGGGAGCATCCTTTTGGGGACCTCGACATCTTTATCTGATTTATAACAGATTTCTCCACTTTTTACAACCGCCAATCTTGTTTTCTGCTTTGATTTCATCTTCCTTTGCTGAAGCTGGACTTCTAGCTAGAGGCTTTGGGGATATTTTTTTTTTTTTGGATGGTAGTTGTCTGAGCATTGAGGGTTTTTTTTCCCAGTCAGCCTCTCACAAAACCCTTAATTTACTTGATATTCATCCGTCTTTGTACCTGACTTCCAGGTTCACTGTTGCAGGCTTCAGTACCCAGTTAGCTGTAAGATAGGATCTCGTCATTTCCATCTGAATGATTTCTCATTAATTCGTGTGGGTGGGCACGTGTAACACCCACTGTCTGGGTGTGCTCCCACCACTGCGTGCATAATGATAGCTAAAGAAAATGAATAAAAATGCAATTCTGACTAGAAAAAGGACAACTGATGTCATCTTTGCTTGCAGTTTGCAGATGTATTCAATGCATTTGTCAAGTGTAAGGCGTGACTGGCAGCCGGGAGCGTGCACGGTGCAGACAGAGCAGTTATGTGGGCACCTTTAGGGGCTGAATAGTCAGCAGGGGACAGGGATCAGCTTTGCTGGCTCCCACAACATGGGGCTGAATGATGGGAGCCATGTGTCTTGCTTCTCCTCCTGAACACGTGCTCCTAGCCAGTGGCTCCTGTGTTACTGGTTTCACTCCGTCCCCTGGTCTGTCAGGTGGCAATGCTGTAGAAACAAGGTCGGTGCGAGGCCGTGTCTGCCTTTATGGTTATATTTCCAGTAAACACGTGTTCCTTTCCCTCCCTAGGTGCTGTGGTATAAGAGATGATGAGCTGGTCCTTTAACCTCATTCTTGTACTGGTATTCTTGCCCGTAGCCACTCACACAACCAGTTCCCCCTCCCTGTAGCTCTTCCCACCTGGAAGATTCATCTTGGCTCCCACCTGAGGCTCAACCTGACCTTAGAACTTCCCACACAGCTCCTTCATCCAGCCCAGCACTCCTCCGGCTGCAAGACCAGGTGTGTGAAGTCATTTGTCCAGGGCCAAACCCTTTGCAAAGGTGTAAATTGATGCAATTTGGTAGATTTAATTTGGCTGCCTACCAGTATGAGCTTGGAATGCAGCACATGCAAGAGGTTGCTCATATAGTATGTGTTTTAATGTTATGTTCTAGTTCTTTGTTCGCTGACTTGCCTGTACCCAAAGTACAGTGCCATGCTGTTATGTCTCCTCTATCTTTAACTGGACCTTCTTCTAAGGTTTAAATAAGTTTTCATATTTGGGTTAATAACTTTCGGTTGCTCTTCACGTGAATGTTTTTATTAAATGGTCGCTTGTTTCTGCAGGTTAAAGAACCCAGCCACTCTGTAAGCTATTTATAATAAAACCCAAACCCGCCTGATAGCTATTACAAGGTATTTAAAATTAATGCTGGTGTTTATAACAGTTCTAAATTCTTAACTGCTTCTAAATAATGTATAAAAAGCAGCGTAATAAACATATCAATGTCTCCATCCACCTTTCATGCCAACCTATGCGGTGGACAAAGGTGAAGCTGACAGGGAAAAGTGCTCCCGGTGGCTGGTGTCCCTGTCACCGAGGTGAAATGTTTGGAACATCTCTGCTGAGGAAAGGCTGAGAGCCCTGGGGCTGTTCAGCCTGGAGAAGAGAAGCCTGAGAGGGGAGCT